>JACDJE010000197.1:480788-612042 GCA_016647715.1 Pavo muticus | reverse complement strand
CGGCTTGGCCGCCGCCGCCGCTCCTGAGCCCACGTCGGGAGAGCGAGGCCCGGCCCCGCCGCGCCGCTCCGCCGCCCCCGCCCCATCAGGAGAGGGGCAGGGCCCCCCGCGCCACACCGCGCCGCCCCGCAGCCGGCGGAGCTGTGCCGCCGCGCCATGAAGATCAAGGATGCCAAGAAGCCGTGTAAGGGCTGCGGGACGGGGGCTGAGATCCGCGGGGATGTGGCGTCCGGCGGTTGTTTGTTTTTCTCTAATAGTGGCTTTAAACCTCGCCTTTAAATAGCACCGTCACGCGTTAAGAAGAAATGCTGACTGCTCGGCCTGTAGGTGTGTGTAGTTGCAGGCTGGTTGCTGAGGAGGAACTTTGGTGCTGGGTTGGCGTGATGGAAATGAGCGGTGGGGGCTGCAGGAGCAGCACAGGAGGTTGCAGGGCGAGGATGGGCATTTCGGTTCGTCGTGTCATTGTAACCTATCTGAAGTCTGGGGGCTTTTGAAGAACTGATTGCTCTTCAAAAATTAGTTTCTTAGGCAGTGAACTTCAGAGTCATTGCGCAGATCTCTGCTCCTCCTTGGTCACACGGCTGGTGCCTGAGATGGAGCAGGCCTGCAGAAGCACTGCGATGGAGCTTGGGGTCTGTGCTCGAGTGAGCCTGAAAACTGAGTTGGGCTCATAATAGTCTTTTAGCCAAATAATCTGTAACCAGACGCTATACGACAGCCAGAGGCTCTTCTCAATAGAACTGCTAAGTCGGTATTTTCTTCTTAGAGGAAGTGATCAGAGTCACATCTGATGCGGGGCAGAGCGGCTAGCCATTGCTGAGCAGGAGGTCATAGGCGTGTTGATAGGAGCCTGCGGAGCAGAGCTGAGAAGATTGCTTCTGCCTATCTCTGCTTTCACCTTCACTGTTCAGTGCTGTGAAAGTGAGTGTAACCAGAGTGACTCAGTGCTGGGTTTGTCCTAGAGCAGGGGTGGAGAGGTTGGAGGCACCTGCTGTAGTTCCATTTCTGATGTCGATCCAGTGCCCAGGCACCTTGTTGTGGTCCTCTCTTAAAAGTCTTCACCTACCTAATGCTGGTGCTGCTGTTTTGTTGTAAAGATAATTTGTCAGAAATGTAGCTGAGTTTGTGGAAGTTGGCTTCTGAGGTGGGCTCTCTTGAAAGAGGATGGCAGAGAGCCATTTAAATTTCCTTTGAAGGTGATGGGAAGTGATAGGGATATTAAAGGAGGGCAGCAGAAGTTCAAAGGGGGAAGAACTTCTACTGAGTAGTAGATGTAACATTAGGAGAAGAGGACGTTACGAACTCTCCATCATTGGAGTGTTCTTGAAGAACATAAGAGGTTTTAAAGTGTTGGCTAGACAAAGCTGTAGATAAGCCTTCAGTTAACATTGCCCAGGCAGTGTCCCTGTTAGCATGAATGAGGCTGGTCGAAGTGACCTTAGAGGTCCTCTCCAACAAGCACTTTCATGATCGCTCTTCCAGGGAAGTCCCTATGAGGAAGAATGGCTGGCTCTTGTAAGAGGAACTTCCAAAGGTTACTTGGGGTGCAGGTGATAAATAGGAGAGCAAAGCATCCTGCAGGACTGCCATTGCCTCACATCTGTCTAGCGAGAAAACGTCCCACAGAAGTGTCCCAAGGATTGTCCTATTGCAGAAGTTCTCCCTTCCTACCTGGCCAAGAAGAGGGAATGGAACCTAGATGTCTTGCTTGTAATTCTTAATAAACCTTTTTCTGCCATTTATATAATACAAAGCAAAGTTTCTACAGTTGTAACTTGCTGTTTGTAACTTCAGTGGGATCTGTGAGCAGCTCTCTTCGTAAATCGGGCATCTTGATTGTGCCCGTTTTTGAATTATCTGCCAATTAGTGTTTTCCTTTCAGCTGGAGGAACGTGTTGTGCGAGCAAGAGAAAATAACTGGGAGGATGACTGTGTCCTGCCACTGCTGTCACCTGCAATATGCAACCTGGTTTTCTCACAAGTGTGCACTGCAGTTTTTGTGCTAAAAGGTGTCGTAAGGACAACTTTAGGAATGAAGGTTATGTTAATCCTTCATTGTCAGAAAAGAAAAAATGGTTGAATCTCTTGTGTGAATGAGGATATAGTGTGGTTTGGGGGAGTGTTTATTGAGCATGTGGCAGCATTTGAATGTGTGAATAGAGTTCCTTGTTGCTGTGCTGTACCTTTGGTCAGAGCAGTTGATTCTCCGCTCCTGTAAGAATCTTTGTTCATGTCGTCCTTGTTAAAACGCACAGCGCTGGTTTGTTCTTCTGCTCTCTCACAAAGCTGATGTGTGTGTTATCTCCGCAGCATTTCCATGGTTTGGTATGGACATTGGGGGAACCTTGGTGAAACTGGCCTATTTCGAACCTATCGATATCACTGCTGAGGAGGAGCAGGAGGAAGTTGAAAGCTTGAAGAGCATCCGCAAGTATCTGACTTCCAACGTAGCCTATGGATCCACGGGCATTCGGGACGTCCACCTGGAGCTGAAAGACTTAACCATTTTCGGTCGGAGAGGAAACTTGCACTTTATTCGATTTCCAACTCATGATCTGCCTACTTTTATCCAAATGGGAAGGGATAAAAACTTCTCGACGCTGCATACGGTGCTCTGTGCCACGGGAGGCGGCGCCTACAAGTTTGAGGAAGACTTTCGCACAGTAGGTGGCCTGCCTTTCCTCCTGCTGCTGCGGGAGGCACTGCTGGTGGCAGGTTGGGACAAGCAGGGTTTGGAGAGATACAGGGAGTGCTGGGAGATTCTTAACTGTTAGTTTGTTTTTCAGTCATAAGCGTGGTAGTTTAGAAGTACGCTTCCTGACATAAAGGTGCAGGTACCTTCTTGGAGAACAGCCTTTTTCTAATCCGTGGTGGTTTTATTTCTGATGGGATAATGCTTAAACCACTGAGGCCTGGGTTTTCTATCTTAGCAGTTTGTGATGATAGGGATTTGGTGTTAATGGGTGTGTTCTGATGAATTTAGTCCAGTGTGTTTTGTTATAGATCTGTGATGAGGTGAGTATCTCTAAGGCAATCTTTTTCAGCAGCAGAGGGGTTGGGGATTTTCTTGACGTGTTTTGGCTCTTCCCTCGACAATCAAAGTGGGTTACTTGCTTAGATGCAGTTTCTGTCTGAAGGCAGTTGTTCATAGCTGAAGGTCTTGTCGGTATCTGGTACAACACGTCCTGATTTCAGAGTGGCTCCAGATCTCTTGTAGTGGAGCAGAACTGCTTCGTTATCTAAAACCCCACAGAAGTATGTTGTCGGAGCAGTCCCTGGTCTGCTCAAGAGTGAAGCTTCACAAGCAGCCGTGCCAGGGCAAGAAAAGCTGAATTGAGCTTTGGGAAGAGAGGGGGGCTGGCAGTGTTGTCATCTGGTACTGGTGTTGGTCAGTGGCACGTGACCCAGATGGTTGTGCAGCTCCATGATCTGCACCCAGGCTGCTGTCTGAAAGTGAGCCCGTGCCATTCAGAGATACACCTCATATCCTACGGGATTTCTCACCTGTGTTGTGCTGTTGTTTTTAATGATCCCTGGTGCTCTAATAAAGATGTGATAATGGCAGGATGCTATTTAGGTGTTTATCTTAAGCTTTGATCTGCTGATACTTTAGAATAACTCCCTTCTGAGGTGAGAGTGAGCCACAAGCACTGGGGAGGTGTGCAGATGTGTGAGTTTCACAGTGTGACACTCGGCGGGGCCTGCAGGGCGTTTGCTGCTGTGTGGGGTTTTTGTTGGTTTCAGGTTGGTGGAAAATGCTATGATGTTCTCAGTGAGTGAATGAATATCTCAAAGTTGGTAATTCAAAAGCCTTACTGAAGCTGGTGTTTATACTGCCTGTCTTTAATATGATTCTGTGACCTACATTTATAGGCTCATTTGTGGATGGAGATACTCAGAGTTTACCTTCTGAGTTCTTCACTGGCACTGTAGTGGTCTGGCAGTTTCTGAATTAGCCATCTGAGACGGCTTCTTGAAGCTCGGCAGTCCAAATACATTCATGACTTGTGGCATATTTGAGCAATGTTTGAACAGATTGACACTGTCTTTTTTTTTTGAACACAGATTGGAAACCTCCAGCTGCACAAACTGGATGAGCTTGACTGCCTTGTCAAAGGCTTGCTGTACATAGACTCTGTCAGCTTCAACGGCCAGGCAGAGTGCTACTACTTTGAAAATGCCTCAGAACCTGAGCGATGCCAGAAGATGCCTTTTAACCTGGATGACCCGTATCCATTGCTGGTTGTTAACATTGGTTCAGGAGTCAGTATTTTATCAGTCCATTCCAAAGACAACTATAAGAGAGTAACTGGAACGAGGTAACTTAATTCCCACGCTGGGGTGATTACCCTATGGAACTGTGAACCTTCTGCTTTCAGAGGTTTTTCTTCTCTCCCTGGCCCTGTCCTCCCTCTCTGCAGTACTGAAAATGCATACCTTTAATTTACAGCTGCATTCATTGCAGCCCTTATCCGTATTTCTGTTACTGAGGAGATGTAGCCCATGTCTTATTTATTGGTAGCTGCTAGAACTACTCCTTGGTGAGTTTTATAGTTTATGCCTTAAGTTCTGAATCCTCTTCTCTTGCTCCACAGAAGAATAAACATATTCACACGTGTGTTTTACTGGAGACAGTCAAGGATCAGGCAGTGGCTTGATGGCTTTTCAGGATATTTCCTTCTCTGCACCTTCCAGCAGATGTTTTGATAGTTTATGCCTATTTGTTAGCTCTTCTTGTACAGTTAGCTTCTTGTAAATTTCTTACATAATTGCTGAGTAATAACTGGTAATGTAGTGAACCTTGAGCAGAAAGGGAGGCAACTTGATGTCTTGCTTCAAGGGCTTTGTTTTGTTATCAGACATGGTCTCTGATGGTAAAACAGTATTTAAAAGCAGCTGTTTTTCTTTATTAGTCTAGGTGGAGGAACCTTTCTTGGTCTGTGCAGTTTGTTGACAGGCTGTGAAAGTTTTGAAGAAGCTTTGGAAATGGCATCCAAAGGAGACAGCACACATGCCGACAAGCTGGTTCGAGATATTTATGGGGGAGACTATGAAAGATTTGGCTTACCAGGATGGGCTGTAGCATCCAGGTAAGAACAGTTCCTTGATCGTTATGTTTTGAGGTTTTAATTTTTCCCTCCCTTCTTGTAAGACTGAAGTTTAACAGTTTCAAATATGGGGCTTAAATTGTTAATATAAAGAAAACTTCTGTTTGCAAGACTTGCTGTACATTAAAGTTACATTTGCTCTAAATTGAGGAGAATCATATTAAAAACATTTCTGGCTCTGACCTGTCTTAGATCTGACACAGTAGTAAAACATCATGTGTAGCTATGGAGTCATCTTCTTTTAATTCATGGGAAATGATGTACTGCAGATGGCAATGAGTATGTTCTTCTGGCTTAGAACTCTGCATTTATACAACCTAAATATCATTCTGTCAGCTGTTTGTTTGGTTCCAGAGCGTTCACAAAATAAGCTCATCTCTGCTTTCTTTCCATGTTTAGAAGAGACGGTTGGATAAATACTGTGAATGAAGAAGCAAGTGAGAGAAATTGGGGTATCCATCAGTCATACTTAGGCACTGACTTCATTTTCAGTGCCTAGGAGTGCAGAGTAGTTTTGCAGAAGGATAGGACTACTTGCTGCATGTGCTTCTTTGTGGAAGTCAACTGTATACCAGGGTTTTGCTGGGAGTTGTAACTGTAACAGCCCTTTAGTGTAAAGGAATAAATACACATGCCATAGGGTCAGTTGCAGTGTTACAAATTACTGTATATAATAGGGACTTGAAAGACAGCTCCTTATAAACAACATGGAACCTAAGTTCTGTTGTAGCATAAAAGCTACGTTGTGTAATTACTTCAAATGGACACGGATCACATTGTATGTACTGGGTTTTTTTCTTGTTCTAGTTTTGGGAACATGATCTACAAAGAGAAGAGAGAGACTGTTAGTAAAGAAGACCTTGCCAGAGCCATATTGGTCACCATCACCAATAACATTGGGTCCATTGCCCGCATGTGTGCAGTAAATGAGGTAAACTTCCAATGAAGATTTTTTTTATTATTATAGTTCTGTTATTTGGTTTCAGATTAAATGACTGCCAAAATGATGCATCACTTCAAACCTTTACATATCTTCTCAAATGAAGAAATGTGTGTAGTAAAGAACTCAGAGTTGGTTCGTAATATTTTGGCAGTCTCTGTAGAAGGCTTACGTGAGTCTTTAAGCTCTGGAGCACGCACTGAGAAGTCTGGAGCAAGCCTGAAAAGAGGCTATAGTGTCCCTCACTACCTAGAGTTGCAGGAAAGAGCAAATTACAGCCGTGCACAGCAGGAGGATGGGAGGAAGTGGCCACAGTTTGCAGGAAAGGGAAATCTGGTTGGTGTTAGCACTGAAACGTGGACTTGGAGACACTACCTTGAGCAACTTCAAGTTAGACCTGCTCTGAGTGGTGGGTAGTAGCTGATGACTTCCAGCAGTTCCTTCAGGCTGGAATGATTCTCTGATAAAAGCTCACAGAACGCCTTACTTTGTTAAACATTGTTTTTAATTTGTACTAACTTGAGACTTGGGATTGTTTTGACACCTGTCTTCTTAGTGCTCAGTACAGAGATGGTTTCTTGCCATCTTCAATTTCTCAAAGCTCAATTTAATACAGCTAGCACAGACCTGTGAAAGAATACTGAATTTAAACACAGAGTATATTTAGAGTGTCTAAACACCAGAGACTTCCTGCTGATTATCACCAAACTTTAAATGAGGCTAGGTTTAGTAACAGCTTTCTTAGGTAAGTCTGAGAGCAGCTGTATTTAGAGCTCTGCTTAGCATCCGTGGGGTGGTAGTCTTAGAAGTCCCAACAGCCTTCTTAGCTGCTCTCATTGTTTTACGAAGGAGATGTGGTTGATGTAGCTCAACAAACGAATGTCTTGAGCTGATTATATGTAAAGATGAAAACTGATTTAGTTCGTATTTCAGCTACAAGCAGAATTGTCTGATCAGTTCTTCACTGTGAGCTAATCAGGATAGCAAAAAGTGGTAGCACGTTAGTCTTCTGACCGTATGTGGAGCTGCCGTACTGGTTTGTGTCACAGCCTGGATACGAGTGTTCATCTAACACCCTCAGTGCAATAAAGCTGTCCTTGATTTAACGATACGAGAGCGAGAAGCAGCGTTTAACGTTGCTGCCACTTCGTGTCAGATGTATTTCAGTGAATGGGGAAAACCACGTGGTTTTTTTACATCCTTACATTTAATTTGATTAAAATTCACAGCTCATTTGCAGTATGTGTGTGAGTCTTAGCCTCATCTTACACTGACGTATATTGTGGTCTGAAGATGAAAGGAACATCTGTCTTGCTGCCTTCGGCTTCTTTACAGTGCTGCCTTGTTGCATATGGATCAAGCAGCATTGTACAGGGCTATGAAGGCACCGAGTCTTCTCTTCCAAATCCAAGTGTTTCTGTCGTTTAATTGCACTTCTGGTCTGGCTGGTTCTTTGGCTCAGTTACAGAGAACGCTCACATCATTTGAAACACAGGTGCAACTCTGTCAGTTTAAGAGCTTTAATTCTTGAATGTTGGACTGTTCTTTCTCCGCAGGTGTTTTAATTGCGGAACAGGTTTCTTGCTTGAGATAATGTTGTTTCATAGCTGCTGTGTTGAGCAGTGGAAAGACTTAATCCTTTGCTGTTTTTCTGTTCTTTTTAGAAAATAAATAGAGTTGTGTTTGTTGGCAATTTTTTACGTGTGAATACTTTGTCAATGAAGCTTCTTGCGTATGCACTGGATTACTGGTCCAAAGGCCAGCTGAAGGCCTTGTTCCTAGAACATGAGGTATGCTGTAGCACATTGATGTATTGTTTTTCCACTAATTAAAAGTGCATGTATTAAGCGGCTGCACACTTATGTGTGATATCCTGAGACACTGAGTAAATGGTGAAAATCAGACAGGATCTCTCAGACTGCACTGATTCCACTGATTCTGTGGGAGCAGCTCTTTCAGCCAGGGAAGGAAGCACTGCAGTCTGTGTGGGCCGTTTTTGTTCATGCTGCAGATTTCTTTGGGGAGGTACAAGAAATGTAAAGATTTGCACTAGGGTTCAACAGCCTTCACTTGTTTGTTTGGGTTTTTAATAGTTTGTTCTCACTTAAACTTGAGCAGTCCTGAAAAGTCCTGGTTGTTTTCTATCAAGACTGCTTTCATACTACCACAGATACTTGTTACACTTCTCTCCTAGTGATTCTGCTCTCTGACTCATCTGCCTTGCAGTAGCTTCTGCAGTTAGATCAGTATGTAATGCTGAAAGATCTGAACTGCGTTGGTTAACATACAGGCAATTGGTGTTAGGCACAGGTCTGACAGCTGGGACATACAGCTTCTTGGCAAGGGGTGGCAATCTTTGCCCTCAATTTGCTGGTCTATACGTATGCTACAATTACATTTCTGCCTCTTTGGTCAGCTCTCTCACTTGTAGCTTATTGTGAGACTGACAGCGGTCAGACTTCGTGCCAGTGTCTGCAGTAATTGCTCAATAATAAAGGTAAAATATTTGTTTCATAAAGCTCTAAAAAGAAATGTGACAGATAATATACTAAGTGGATGTAGTTCTTTCTGTAGCATTGCCCCACCACGTGCTTTGTTGTCATTGAAGTGTGTGAATGAAAGTGGATAATGTGATTGACCCTGAAATTTGTGTTTGTTTTGAACAGGGCTACTTTGGAGCTGTTGGTGCTCTTCTTGGGCTGCCTAATTTCAGTTGAGATACAAGAGGTCACTACACTGAACTATTTTCCACCTGGATGACACTTATTTTTGGCAGTGGGAACTAAATCTGGGGAGGGGAAAAGGAAATAACAGATTTTCTGTAACTTTTTAAATTGAAATAGTGATGAGCTACTGAATATTGCCATTATAAGGAAGCAGTTTTTTACTCCGTTGGGCATTCAAAAGTGAAATATTTGGGGATATCATTTGTGTTCATTAATTCATGTAGCCAATATTGAACTTCCAGTATGCAATACATCCTTGGAAAACAAGCTTCTAGAAGAAGGAATGCCAGCCCTCCAAGTGCTCTGTACTAAAATATTGCCAGTTTCCTCCCGAGGCTTTCAGCCTATTTGTTTTGTATGTCACTGAACGAAAAACGATTTTTATGGGTTTTACTTCAGCCTGAGCACAATTTCCCTTGAGTACACAACCTTCAGAACAGTATGGTGGTATCAACAAAATGAGGAGACCGTAGGCAACTGTTTCCCACAGTGACAGTAGTAATTATGCTGTTTTTATGTGTGATGGAAGTATTAGTAATGCTCTGTTTTTCAGTGGGAAGAGTAAAAAACAGAAAATCAGCCAAAGCAGCAGAGTAAGCAGTTGATCTTTTAAAGGTCTTGTGAATATACATACCTGCCCTCTTCGCTTATTTGAAGGTTTGCCTGATGTATTTTATTTCCCCTCCAGGATGTGGCTCCCAAAAATAATGCCATCTGCTCTGGGGGGTTTTCTTGGTGCCTCATAAATTCTGACGTCGTACATCATAAGCTGTGTAGGCACCACAGAGCCTGTGAGAGTTAAGCCCTCATCAAGTAGGCTGAAAATGGAACGTCACAATTGTGATGCTTTGGCTCATCTATATGGAGATTTGGAAGTTTTCTCTGCCATCCTGCTGTACTGAAAATCTGATTTCACTGCAATTTTTTGAGTTAATCAGACTCTGATTAGACGTTCAACATGGCAGATTGCTTGGTTGCTTTTGGATTTGAGAGTTTGTGCTCTGAAGGTTGAGGACAGCATTAGGTTGTATTGCAGTACTGGAAGTACAATATGTGGTGCACTCACAGTATGGAGCCGTTCATCAAACTGTGGCCTTGGGATAAACTCCATACTCTGGAACTGATCTTTCCATATTTTTCCTGTGTATTTTCAGATTTACAGTTGTTGTTGTAATAAGCATAGTCCTGAAGCAGGGCATGAGATCTTAGACTTGAAAGGAGATCATACAGTCATCAGCTATTTGAATCTTTGTGGACTAAAAAAACAAACTTATTACATCGTTTTAATGTTATTTCCTATAAGTGCATGAGGAGCAACCGAAGTAGAACACGTTTGTGTTGGGTTTTAATGTGTTTTTAAAACTGATGATTGCTCGAGTATTCCACAGCATGGCTGCATTGTATTCACAGGCACACCCACCCGGTATGTGTGACAGCTCAGTGTGCAGCTTTCAGCTGTCCTTCACTTAATTCCAGAGCCCTGTCATTACATTGCGAGGGGTTTTCTTGTTGTTCTTCTTGTGTTGCTTTTAGAAAGGAAACAAACTGTCTTCCTTTTAGAGTGCAGTAACTTAGAGCGGCCGCTCTGTGAAGCCCGGTGCCAATCTCAGATACAGCTCACCTGCTGCTGCTTTTCCTGCTGCTCATGTCACGTTTCCATTGTGCTTGCTGTGATATTTCAAGCTAGATGTTAAAAAAAAAAAAGTATACTCACAGTTCAACCAGTCTAATGCTCTTCAGAGCACTACAGCAGCTGGGTGAGTATGGCTTTTGTAGTGTCTTATAGATACTACACACCATTACTTTAAGTTCTGATTGACTATAGAAAGTGACCTCGATTTGGCTGCAAAACTTTGTAAAAAAAGAAAAGAAAAGAAAAAAGGAATTTTCGGAATGTTTTGCCAGCCTCCTGAAAATTCTTTTCCTTGCAAAGCAAAGTGTTTTAAGGCACACTACAGCTTGATTAAAAACAGTTCCTTTAAACTATTTATTGCTGCTTCACTTCTCATGCCGTTACTGAAGCAGTAATTGGAAGTATCTATTATGTTTAACAAGAAGCACGTGTAGGAAGGAGATGGTTACTTAATGACCATGACCATGGTTAATTTAAACCATTTGAAACTGATATGACCTAAAATACATTTTTAAGGTTAATTGGGCAATTACGGAATAAATTAATGGAGTAATTATTGAATAGCAGTACTCTGTAGACTACTGTGAGAATGGAAAGGCACACTCTACCTCTGTTTTCCTTTCCTTGAGCTTGCAGAAAAAACACTTGCTTCCTTTTGCTTGTTTTATCAGCACAATTGTTACTGCATTCCTTCACGTTTTCAAGCCTGGCTGTGAAGCCCAGGATGCAGTATTTAAGCCACATCTTTTGATTTGTCTCATTTTCTCTCGACTCAACACTTGTTACTGGAGTCTCCAAAGGTTGGCTCAACCACCACCAGTAACGCTGGGCTTCACAAATAATTGCAAGATAAGCCTTAAAGTCATCTCACCTAAATTCTCTTCTAAATTGGCTGAAAAGGCCTGTATCTTTTATACAAATAACTGAGGTAACTTGCTTTCCACCAGTCTTTGCTGTTTACTTTCATGCTTGCTATTTCTCTTCCTCAAAGCTAATGGGTTCAAGCTGCTTTAAAGCGAATTGATTCAATGTACAACAGTGAGAGGACGTCTGGGTTTTTCTCAGGGCTACCTTTCTCCAGTAGAACTGCTGTAAAGGAAGGCTGTCTGATACTTCTAAAGCGAAACATAAAACTCACTTTGAATATGTAATTGCTTTCAACCCAATCAGCCATGCAAGTGCCTTTTAAGTTGTTCATATAATGCCAATTTTGATGGTACTACTTAATCCATGTGATTTCTTGACCAGTGTTGCTTATCAGATAATTTTATCAGCCATGGAGATGATCCCTTCAATCCAGTGTAGCTAGAGATGCCAGGAAAACTGTGTCAGCTTTTGGGCTGCCCATCTCCATAGCCCTTACCTTGGGGTAGTGCCTTTGCACTTCTGTCTCTCTCTAGCTTGACCTTTTTAACCATTCAGTGCACAGTTTTATTCTATCTGTATCTCCCTAAAAATTGTACTGGTTTTTATCCAGATGAGAAAAGATAGTAGATATATATTTTTTTCTGGCCGAAGAAGTTTTTGATATGAAACTACCCCAGGTTGGTATGGCTGTTAAACTTAACCTCCTTCACCGTTCCAGTTCTACAAAGGGTAACAGCAGTTTGAACAAAAAGAAAGCTTTTTCTACAATCCACTTTGAATATTTAGTAAACTTGAGTGAACATATCTTAGAGGTTTAAGTGTAAGTACTATTTCAATTTATCTTTTTTATAAAGACTCAAAGTTAACAGTTGACAGAGAAGCAGCATTGCTATAATTAGTCTAGTTTGGTCCAGATTTTAAAGGGTATTTGGGTGTCTGCTGTACCTTCTGAAGATCTTTGCCTGTGTTTCCCTAGGGGTGAGCAAGCACCTGTGTGATTATACCGACACATCATAGAATACTTCCTTTTGTATTTCAGAGTTGGGACAGCAGGATCTCATTCCTTCTGTGCCACACTTACTCTCAGCCTGCACGTTAAGAACAAAAAGTTCAGTTCTGGCTTCTCATAGAGGATTAAATGTTCCTTCAGTAGTACTGTGAGATGTCTGCATTTGAGTTGGTAGTATATTTGCAAGGTGATTACATTGCCTTTGAGGATTAATTACTAACGCTTTGTCTCTATCCAGTATAGGTCTTCAGGAAGTTTCTGCTTTCCAGTAAGTCGCAGTAGCTTCTCATTCTTAAACGTTTCAGAATAACAGTGAGGTTCTAACATCCGAAACTAATCAGTTTCTTTTTTTTTCTGGAGTAAATCTGCTTATTAAAGACTAGATGGTACCTTACACATTCAGTCTAACTTACGCCAATGCCTGCATTCATTCAAACCACAGTTTGAACATCACTTTCACTATTCACAATCTGGAAACTGGTTGGCTGTAATTCTGAGGCAACAGTTTGGTTGAGTTCAGAACAGAGCTCAGGATCAGTGTAGTTCTGTTTAGCTGGTCAGCTTTGTATCCCAAGTCCATTTGCACATATCCCGAGGTTAGTTCTTTCCCTTGTCAGTGTTTTCCTAGTGCCAGGGATTTCTACATCCTTTTTCTAATTATTATTATTATTATATGGGCTTAAAAGACACTGAGTGTGTAATAGAGCTGTTCTTAGGTTAAAAACTAACCAGAAATACTGTGGGTCAGACTGGAAGTGTTTGACCAAGACCTGATGATTACAGTGCAGAGCTAGGAAGACACTTGACACATCTAGTTATTACTGTTTGGTTTTAGTATTTAACACTTCACACAGTGAGAGGGAGAATAGTTCAGATCATTGTAGATAAAATGGACAAATTATTTTGAGTCCTCAGACGTGACCACGGGAGACCAAAAAAGAACCCACCTTATTGCACAGCATAGAGGGATAATTGTCCACTTGCATTCTTTGAGTTTTATTAATATATTCCGAAGTACATTGCCAGTATTCTGCCATCTGAGATAGAATGTTATTAATTCCTTGTATTAAAGTCCGCAAAGAAAGCCTGTTTAGTTACTTTTGTTTACTTCACACATACAAAATATATTAAACATCTGTAGAAACATATTTCACTCTCTGTGAAAACATCTCAAAAGATGCTGTAATATAATTGTAATTGTTTGTGTGCTAATGGAATATGTTGGAGCAGTCTAAGTCTGCATAACTGAGTGCCAAGTCCTGCTCCCTTCAGTTACTGAAGCAGATAATTCTCTGAAGTTGGGGCTGTTTGAAATGAGTGAGCAGGATTTGGCCTCGAGGCCTCCTGCCTGGGGAACACAGTCATGCTACTTTGCCTATTCCTGCTGGTGCTACATCATTTGTTGGAAGAGAAAAATCCTAAATAGAAATTGTCATTCCAGTGTGTATAGCCTGGTCCTTCTGAGAGACTTGAACCAGGCAGGGTTACTTCCCGTGCTGCTTCTGTAAGGCTCCTAACATTCCGGTGGTGCGTTACGGTACGGATCGTTTTCCTTGCAGGGTTGCAGTGTTACCTTCAGGCTCGTTTTGTTGTTGTACCTGTTATAAGCAGGTAGCACCAACTAGAACATGATCAGCCTTTGTTTTCTGCTAAAACACCAAGAAAACCAGACATTCCTTTTAGCATTTGGGAAAGATTTTGAAGAAATGCAGAAATACCATGTCAAATGAAATGCGTTAATTAGTCTCGTCAGTAAAATAAACTGGAATGTGGTGAATCAATTGCTAATCCATGCTATCAATTACTAGTGTTTCACAGTTCCTCTAGCATCAGTTTGAGAGCTTTGTAAGTACAGACTTTGGAGGAGGTGTGTTAGTTCCAGGCTGTGCAGTACGAACAATAATTGTAAGACTAGGGAACTAGTATTTTGAGGAATAATAAATGGACAGCATCTAGAACGTGGAAATTAGTGGGTTGATGTTGTAGGGTATAGAGGGCTCGTGATAATCTGCGCTTTTTTACAGTTCTGCTGAGTTTTGGCATTTTAACTCATGAGTGTTTGATTTTTTCCATTGACTGTCCTGTCACACACAGGCCTGCTAACGACCAATTGCTGTCTTCAGGTGTTTGTTTTAGATGCTTAGCAGAATGAGCAGGCAGGTTAGTAAAATGCAAACCCCTCGTAGGATGGAAGTTCTCTCAAGAGCCATTTGGTTAAGTTGCCTTATTCTATGACATTGCACTCGTGTTCTGTCTCCACTTTCTTGTTTACTGTTCTGACACTGAAGATGCGGTAGAAAAATGTGCTACAAATTTTTATTCCTAAATGACTGATGAATACCTTTGTGTCACCTGTTAATATAGCTCTTGTAAATGATACCTTTATGCCATCTGTAATGCAGCTCTTGTAAATTGTTTAAATTATTTCTTTTTATAGATTGTCATTATTGAATGTACAGATTAGACCCTTTATTATGTCACTGAATAACTTCATTGGGCCCCAACCGTGGCCAAGGCTGTAAACCATCCCATCAAAACTGTAAATAACTCCTTACTGCTTGTTTGCATGAATGAAGTTTGCATTTCGTTTACTTTGCCATCAGCCAACTCCTCTGTGATGGGCCTACTTTTTACAGTTCATTTTCCTGGTTTTATTAGCATTCATTCTGTATGAATGGTGAAACAGTACTTTGTCTTTTCCTAATAAATAACTTGAAATTGTTTGTTGTTTGTTGGTCTTTGTGGGGTTTCTGGGTGGGTTTTTTCCTCCTTTAGCACCCGGAGTTGCTAAGATGGTTGGTACCAAGGTTATTTCATAACACTTCATAGCAAGGGAAGGGACTGGCATGGTTTTCTTGCTCTTTGCTTCCTCTCCTTTAATAAAAGCATTTACTTTATATTTCTTAAAATCAGTTTGTTTTTAAAAACATTTTATGCCCTAAATAATTTTAGGCTTGCCTTCCAAATGAACTTGGGAGCACGTACTGTTTGTTATGTGTACTCAAATGACTCAGAATTATATTTTGCTGTTGAATAAAATACATTGTGTCTTTATAAACTCTCATTTATCCTCTCTTGAAGTTTTCCTTTGCTTATGTTTTAATAAAGCCAAATTACGTTGTCTTGAACAGGCAAGAAGTTTTCAGGACTGATGTTTGTGCCACAAAGCACCTTAGTAATTCATGTTGTGATGGTCTTGGTGGGTCAGGGATTGTGCTTCAGGGTTCATTTTACAAAGCTTTTAGCTCTCCAAACTACTAGTCTTAGCTTTAAATTGCCAAAGATGAAACACTGAAAAAAAACACTCTGTGTTGCATCTCCATGGAGTGAAGAACTCAGCCCTGAAGAACTCAGCACCAAAGCCATGCAGACAGAAGCTTGTAAGAAATATGGATTCTTCTACAAGTTTGTGGTGTGTTGATTAGCCTGTAGTGTGTTGTTTTTAATGCAGAAATGTGATGTGCTTCTTTGAGTGTAGTACCCTGGGTTTTTGTAGCCAGTTTGCATTTAGCTGGTGTCCTGGGCCACGTCCTGGTGCAGCCCGTTGTGAGCTCAGGCCACGCTTCCAGGTCAGCTGCATTATTTCCATCTTATCTACTGGTGAGATAAATAATTTGTTTCTATGGAAGAAGTGACTTCCTCTTATTCAGCCAGCTGTACGGGCTTTTTTTCTTGGACTCAGAAACACCAACCTCTTATTTAAGAATCCTTTCAGTGTTTGTCTTTTTAGAAGTGTAGATTAAAAATGAAGTTCAGCTTGGTCTTGAAGTGGAAGTCCCTTGCTCTAAAGGTGTTTCTGTCTGTCAACAGGTCTTTGTCAAGTATTCCATGCTACAGTATGAAGCATCTGGTAGCAGTTGCTTTGTGCACATCAGTGTGGGGCGTCCCCAGCTCGCAGCCAGGATCCAGCAGAGGGAGCAGGCAGCATGCAGGCAGCATGCAGCCAGCAGGGCTGCTCAGGCAGGTACGGCTGCAGGGCTGCAGCACTGCCACCACTGCACTGTGTCTGCAGGCACAGCTGGGGGACAGCATTTATGCAGCCTCGGAGTGTGTGGCTGAGAGAGTTTGTCTGGCAGATGTGGCTCTGTTTTAGTCTTACAGGGTCTTGAGAGTGATTGCTTTCAGGAAGCTGCAGTGACTGGCTGGTGGGCCCCAGAAGCCGGCCAGCAAGTGACTGGTGAGAGTATGTGTTACAGTGAAGTCTTGAGCTGTTGCAGAAGAAACAGTATGAACTTTCTGTAGGTAAAAATCCCTCTTTCAACCAGTAAAGCTCTGCGGTTCCTGAAGGTGCCTTTCCTGCTAAGGATGTAAAACTGCCATGTAGAAAGGAAACAGTCCGCAGAGACTGTTGAAGTTCTCATTAACATGTTTGAGTTCATAAGCAGCTCAGTGAAGTGTGGGGCAGCCGGCTCTGTGTGCCATGTGCTACACTTCACACACACTACCCTTTAGGTTCTGGCTTGAGCAGTGGTGACAGAGAAACTTTTAGCTGTGGTTTACTGCAGCATTCTTCATTGTTTTTCTTTATGTAATTCCAAAGGACACTTACGTATCACTTCTCTGCCCTAATACAGCTTATGGAATGAGCACTGCCTAAAGGAAGGGTTGCAGCCAATTTTTGCATGAACAGACTTAAATGAAAGAGGATCAAAATGACAAACTGCATATTTCAAGCAGATGATGAAATAAATTCCATCAACTGTCCGGGAAGAAACACCAAGTCAGAGCAAATATTGGTCACCAGCCACTCCGCAAGACCTGTAAGGTAAACGGCCAACGATCAATGTGATGTTAAGGCAGAGAAAACACTTAAGGGTCGCACTTGCAAATTAAATTTTGAGTGTTTTCTATACTGCTATTCATGGCTGTTAGTCTGGTCAGTCTGCAAATTTTCTGCCTTCTGTATTTCCCCAGTTTACCTGTAAGTAGACTGAGAGGTGATGTCAAAGGCCTTTCTAAAGTCAAGTGAGAACCTAAGGCAGAGAAGTGCTGAGTGCTTCCATCTTCCCTGTGATTTTTGTTACTAGGGATCACAGTTCAACAGAACCCACCCTATTTTGTTTATGAGAGCAGTATATTGAGATGGGCGTTATCAGGGTGAATGGATGGCCCTGAGCTTTGGCCAGAGAGCAGTTATCAGAAACTGGCAACAGCAGGGGAATACAAGACTGGAGGCAGCAGGGGAGCAGGCGTTGCTGGCACGGGAATGGGAGGAGAGGAGCTGTGCAATGTGAACACCTCATGTTAAGCTCAGTGGCATTAAACATGAGAGAGAGGGGTTATCTGGGAATCTGGTCACAACAAATTTAGTTGCTGTTTGAAAAAAAATGTTTGTGTTATTGACCTGGAACCAGTTAACAATAGAACTGATGTTACAGGTAGTATTTGACTTTGAGTTTATGGCCCGTTATCAGCATTCCATTACAATCTATTAATTACAGCCTAGCATTTCACAAGGATTTCCCAGCAAGGCCCTGCCTGATGTCATGCTTCCCTTCCAGTCACCTAGCTTGTGAGAGCAGGAACTGTGGTGCCCGGCAGTTTCTCGTTTGGGGTGAATGGACCCTTCCGGGACAACCAATAACAGCCCAGTCACGCGTATGTCTGCAGCTTTGCAGACATTACAAGTGGTAGCTTGTTGCTTTGGGGTGAGCGGCCCGGTGTCGGTGCAGCCAAAGAGCGACAGTGCAGGCCTGTTCTTCACTCCTCGTTAGTATAGTGGTGAGTATCCCCGCCTGTCACGCGGGAGACCGGGGTTCGATTCCCCGACGGGGAGAAAGCATTGTTTTGCTGCGTGTGTGGGGAAGGATCACGGCGTTCGACGTCAACAAATCTGTTGTGTTGGGATGCGGTCTGATGGCCCTCCGAGGCCTGGGGTGCTCGGGGCGCTGCTGGACTAACAGCGGTGCTGTTCTCCAGTAACTTGAGTTACAGACTGGGGTTGGAGCTGGCTTTTCTGGGTCAGAGGATGAAGTAATTCACCAAAAGAAAACCAGCGTGCAGAAAGCCCCCTGCCCCGTCACTGCTGCTGCTCTGAGGAGAAGTGTTGGAGGAAAAAAAACAACCACCAGGCACTTCTAAAGAGGGTTCTTAGCAGATCTGAAACTAGGTTTGTGTAAATAATAATTGCCACTTAAACTAGAATTGTATTTTGAGTCTATTTTTATAGTATCACTCATGATTTCTTTCAAATATCTCTCTTGGCTGAAGGAATCCCATACTGCAGCCCTGCCTGCCCTGTGTGTGTGTGTGCCCCGCAGGCACAGCAAGGCTCAGCAGAGCCATGTGTGTGCTGGGTGCTTGTGGCAGCATGGAGCTTCCAGCCCTGCTGCAGCGCTCTGGTACAGCTGCAGCCCTGCTCCATGTAGTACTGGAAATCCCCCCCCACCTGCAGGCCCCTGCAGCAGAGCAGTGCCAGGCACAGTGCTGCCTTTATCCGTTCAGCTCTGATGCTGAGCAGGTCCCATGGTGCAACTCCGTGGCTCTGGGCACTGGGAATGCTGCCAGCTGGTGCTTGGAGGTAAATATTTGCCCTGTCACGTTTCCACCAGGCTGAGTGCACAGCCAAATATTGAGTTCAGTGCACTCTCACTACTCGATGTTTTTATTACCTAAAGCTTGAGACAACTTATAAATGCTTAAAATAGTGTGAAGATCCCTGTGCTGGCACAGGTCCTGCCTTGCTGGATACGTTCCACAGAGCGAGTATTGCAAAGTAAAATTTCAGATAACCACCCTATATGGCAGTTATCATGTAAAAAGAAATCCTTATCAAAATCACAAGTCGATTAAAAAGTAGTTGCTGAGTAATCTGCTGTCCAGCAGGTGAGGCTTCACCAAACTGCTCAAATTCCATTGATATCAACTGTGTCCAGGTCTGGACCCCCAGTACAAGAAAGACAGGGAGCTGTTGGAGAGGGTCCAGAGGAGGCCACAAAGATGATCAGGGGGCTGGAGCACCTCCCTTATGAAGACAGGCTGAGGGAGCTGGGCTTGTTCCCCGGAGAAAAGCACGCTGTGGGGTGACCTCATTGCAGCCTTTCAGTACCTAAAGGGAGCCTATAAACAGGAGGGGAGTCAACTCTTTGAAAGGGTAGATGACAGCAGGACAAGGGGAAATGGTTTTAAGTTGAGGGAGGGAAGATTTAGGTTGGATGTCAGGGGGAAGTTCTTTACTAAGAGAGTGGTGAGGTGCTGGAACAGGCTGCCAGAGAGGCTGTGGGTGCCCCATCCCTGGAGGTGTTCAAGGGGAGATTGGATGGGGCCCTGGGCAGCCTGGTCTAGTATTAAATGGGGAGGTTGGTGGCCCTGCCTGCCAAGGGGGTTGGAGATCCATGATCCTCGAGGTCCCTTCCAAGCTGGGCCATTCAGTGATTCTGTGTGATTCTGTGATTTTTCACAGACATCGTCCAATGAAGCTTTGTGTGCATAACCAGCAAACAGCTGAGCTTCTGCTTGGGCCTGTGAATTTGGTTGATGCCGGTCAGTCCTATTTCTGCTGTGCAGCGTCCATGCACAGAAACAAAACCAGACGGGTCTGAACTGCTGTGTCGGTGCCTTGGTCCTCGTGTGTTGCTCCTGAAGCTCTCAGCCCATGAGTAGCACTTTGCCTGTTCCTGCCCTTTTTGTGACTGCGACATGGGGGCTTGCAGCTTTCCGCAGCTTTCTGCTGCTGTCTGCTGTCCTGGTCTGGTGGCAGCAGGTGGAGTGCATTCCCCTGATGGTTTTGGAAATGAGGGATCTGAAACAGGGAATGCAGCACAGCCAGCGGCACGGGGACCTGCATGGGTGCACATCCCTCAGTGCTGTGCATACAGCCACTGCTAAGAGACTTCTACCTCATACTAATCCCATGATCTGTTAATTAATAAACGTTCCTTTAAATGTGCCAGATGCTTGCTTCCTCGCTTTCCTGCTCCAGCTGCCAGAGAGGGAGAAACACGTCTTGTTTGGATGTGATATCTGGGTTAGTGTTTCCCGCAGGAGCCAGATTCAGTTTGTCTCTTAGTGAGAGCTGCAAAATGTGGTTGTCACCACTCTCACATACTCTGGTAATGTCTTATCTCTGTGTCCGTCCCTACCAGCAGACACCCTGACACCGCATCCTCTGCAGTCCATGCATGGCAGAGACTTCAGCAGGCCCATATCTGAGCGGGAGACACACTCCAGGTCCTGCAGCATTTGGAAACTCCTGTGATTTCACTTGAGCTTGTTTTGCTTCCAGGCTGGCTGCCTGGAGACTTTCATCCCTGAGAGGACTGTGTTTTTTCTCTCATGCTAATAGATACTGTAATGCTAGAAACTCCTTAAGTTACAAGATCAGCAACCCCACTTGAATCGTAATTTCTCACTGTGCCATGGTGTGGGCACATCTTTGTACAGTTCTAAATGCTGGTGCTGTATGGAAGCACTTGTAGCTTCATGGTTGAAGGAGCAGCCTGGAAATGTGGAGTGTGTTCCTGGAGGATGTCCAAGTGCGTGAAAGTATTCTGCAAATGTGTCAGCCTTGCTTTGAGGTGAATATCTGAAGCCCCTCTGTAACCCATAAAGCCCCTGAGGTGTCAGGGTGGGTGCTGCAAGGTGTCCAACAGCCCTGCTTTAGCCACAAGAGCCAAAGGATCCCAGCCCCTTTGTTGCCTTTGGCTTTCCGTCTTTCAGCGCTCTGCGCACAAATGGACAGGTGCTTAACTGAAGCAAAATCGAGAGTAACATGGACGTGGAGACCAATCTGTGACTGCTAATTTGAAAGCACTACTCTGATATCTTCTTTATTTTTTATCTGCAATTACAAATGCAGCAAAACTCCTGAGACTTTGTCTCAATGCATATGTCCCAACAGAGGGACGGCCACTTCTGCTGTGCCATATGGCATATATTGACAGATAAGCTGCTGCTTTTCACAGTGCACTGTTTGCTGAAGATAATTTATAGCGTGCTTCGGTTAAAACTGACAGCCTGTTTCCAACGGGCTTAGTGAACGATCAGGTGTTGTAAAAATCTGTGTCTGTTCCTCCCAGGTGAAGTACTTAATCTTCAGCTGTTCATGGGTGAAAGCAGTGAAACAGAAACAGAGGTGAATAGCCTGTGCCTTTTGGCAAGTCCTGAGAAGAAACAATGCCCTGTCTGTCACTTCCTCCTTTTTTTTTTTCTCTTTCCTTCTTTCCTTCTTCCCTTCTTTCTTTAATAGAGCACATATGCTCACACCCTTAGAATATTTCTGGGAGATAATGCAGAGCAGCAGTATCAGAATACGTTGTAACTGAACTACAGGCTCACCCACACACAGCTCACTTGGATGCAGATGAAATCCAGATGCGCAAACGCTCAAGTTGTCTGCAAGGGAAATGCTAAATGCTACGTGAGAATAGTTGTATCTTGACCTTTAATTCCATGGACACTGTCAGATTGCTTTTGCAGGGACTGCAATAAGTAGTTGTTGGCTTTTGTTGTTGTTCGGATCTGATTCTTTCACATTCTGGAAAATTTAAGCAGGCCAAAGTTTCCTAAATGCATCTGCTGACAAAGGATGTTTGCTCCATCCCAGGATTGCCTTCTGCTGCTGGAAGTGTTTCAGCCCTTGCAGCAGTCCCAGGACAGAGATGTGAATGTGAGAAGCTCCTAAGAAAGAGGAGCAGCCCTGCTGCTTTTCCCTAGCTGTAGCTTTATTTTTAGCTTGTATCCTGTTTTAGCCTAGGTCATGTCAGCAGGAAGAACTTCAGTTCTGCTTTGTGCACAGTCTCACTGTTCATTTTCCCTTTTTTTTTTTTTAATTTGGCTTTATTAGACAGATTTTCTTTTTTACAGCTGTGATAACCTCACGAAATGGCAGGTGAATGCCCCAGACTCCCACCCACACCAAGCATGTTTTTTGTGGAGCTGCTTTCTATAGGTGACCTCCACCTGTGTTTTCTCTTCCCCTTTTCTCTGCTCATCCCCAGACTTGGTCTCCCCCAGTCTCTGTGACTTCCCATTCTCTGAACCACATGCAAATTTTCTTTAGAGACAGAAATGTACAGCATCATCCCTGATGGGCCCAATGGAATTCCTGATGGGATACAGACCTGCTGGTTCAGCAGTTCCTAGTGCTCTACCTGGAACGTGCCGGCAGTGCATGTTTAGTTCTCATCACGTGGTGTCTTTGAAATGAAGCACATGCTTCATGCTTTCTGTTGATCGTGATGCTGTCCCTGAATATCTAATATTCTGAAAAACCATCGGTGTGTGTAGCTTTGTAATAGGCACATTGCTACACCTGGCTGAGAACTGCTGCTCTCTGCAGGTCTGTGGCATGCGGCAGCCCTGAGGACAGGATGTGAAATGCTCCAGCTCACAGCTTCTGCATGACTGCCATCCCTGCCAGCCGCCATGCTGCAGCCCTCAGGTTCCCATCTGCTGAGAGACACTAATGAAGTCATCTTAATCAGGATGCAGGTTTGCGGCACCCGGCTGCAGCATTGGAAACAGGTTTGGAGATCCCTGCCCTGCTCCCAGGCAGGCTTGGTGCTTTGTGCTGGAGGAACATGGAGTGCTGCTCTGCTGAGCACTCTCCAGCAAATACCACAACTTATTCTGTAAGGTACCAGATGTGATAGAGGCTTCCCAGCCCTGTGCTGGTGCTCGGCAGTGCCAGCCTTGGTTCTGGAGTTTGTCCATAAGGAGCAGGAGTGGTTAGCAGAGAGCTGTACCTTCTGGAAGACTTTTTTTCCTGTGTCCTCCTGCTTCAGATCCAGCCTGCATTTCTGTACATAAATTGGGTCTGCAAGGCCCCAGCATTATTTACTTCCCCTTTATTGAGGTAGCAAGTACAGCAGCGAGTGTGGTGAGCCCTCAGCAACCATGCCTCAGGCAGCAACGCATGGGATGTCTGCTGGAGGAGTGTGAGGGAAAGGTACCTTCAAGTTGGTCTGAGGGGCTGCAGTATTGTGCTGGTGGGAATGAAGCATCTGGACTGTGGTTTCAACTAGGGAATTAACATAGGCCTGCTTATGGGAAACGCGCCTCGTGAATGCTGCTGCTTTGTGAATTGTGCTGGCGTGGTGCATAGGGCATTTAGCCTGTAGCATATTTGGGGAAGAGCTACAGAATTGTCCACACCAGAACGTCCTGGCTGGAACAGAAAATCCCAGAGTTGAGGGAACAGCAAATAGCATTCACTGGCGTTCCAGCATCAGCTGTGGTGTGTTCACAGCAATCCAGACCAGGAGGCACCCACCTGATGGCCTCTCCCAGCTCCGGTGCTCTTTCTGTCTCCCTCTCCTTCCCCAGCACCCAGGCACACTGCCGCCATGTCACTGCCCGGACGGCTGGACCCAAATGTGCCGCTCTCTGTAAACAGGCTAAAAATATCCCCCGCTGTTCCTGCGAGGGCCTGCAGGCTGGGAAGGAAGCTGGGATCAGGCGGCCTCTGGGGACGGCTCCCTGTGGGCTCTGAGGGATGGGGCGGTGGGAAGCATCCAGACACAGTGCTGTGTGAGGAACCCGGGGTTTGTCACAGGAGGGCTGTAGCAGCTGGTGGGAAGGAACTGTTCCTCAAGTATGATGAGGATCAGGAGGCGATGTGTAGAGGACAGCCTGGTGTCCCTCAGGGCCTGGGGCAGTGCCCTGCTCGGGCTGAGCAGAACAGGAGAGAGATTTCTCCAGCTGCATTTCTCAATCTGAAGGCAATAATTTGGTCCTGCTCTTCTGTTTGCGCTGCTGGACAGACTAGTGGAAGGCAATTATGAAGATAAATGTTTTTCCACCTCCCTGCAGTGCATTTGTGATTTAAAGAAAGGCTCAGCAGAGGTTACCGCAGGCGGTTACAACAGTTTCTGATTGCTGGGCTGATTTCTGGACTGCACCATTGCTCTGCTCAGACACTGCTGAAGTTATTCAGCCCTACACGATGACAGGAAAGAAAGGGTCGTTTTGTAACTATGTAGAAAACTATCAGCAAAGCTCCATTCAGGGGATATTTTTGTCAGTCCTACATTTACTTCCTTTGAAGCACCTTAACCAGCTGTGCTCCAGTTGGCAGGGCCGGGAAGGACCGAGGACCACATCTATGTCATAGGGCTGTGGGCCAGCATCCTGCAACACTGCCTGCTCCGGGACATGCCACTGCCCCATCAGATGGGGCCCTCTGATGGTTTCTGTTCCCCTGATTTCTGGGGTCAGAACAGACCATTCCTTCAGGAAGCCTGTGTCAGAAGGAATTAAAAGCTTGCTTTTAAGCAAGAAGAAGGGGGGAATACCTCTGGAAAATATTTTTCCAGCTCTCTCCTAGGTGTGAGGCAGAGCCCCAGTGGTTGCCCCAACCAGGCCCCAGCATGCCCTCAGCAGCACCAAAACCCCACATCAAATGCATCAGTAGTGCTGTTAGAGGACAGCTGGTAGGACCCGTCAGTGGGAGGAAAGCCAGGAGTAAATTAAGGCACGGCGTGTGAACAATATGACAATTCGGGACCTGGAGAATAGGCCAGGGTCTCTACTTCTTTCAGGCTGCCAATTAGCTGCCTGTCCTGGAGCAGCAGGTTGGGTTGGGGGAAGGAAGAGATGGGAAGAGGCTTGCTGGTGAGACAGGGATGCAGGCACCTGATCCCCTAAGCAGCAGTTGATGGAAGCTTGATTTTACTTCTTTTAAAAAAGTAATGTTACTACAGTGGCTTAGAGTTAGTGTTAGGAGCCAAAATCAGTGCTAATGAGGTCCTGCAGGTGTACCCTGATAAGGGTTGATGCAGGGCAGCTGGCCATGGTTTGTTGGGCTGCTCCAGGTGTCTGGAAGGTAAGATGGAAATGGGAGAGCTGGAGGCTTAAACAGCCTGAGGGAGAGCAGTGAATTGGGAAATTGGCTTTGTTTTGTCTCTCATAGTTTGAAAAATGGCTATCATTCTTTGATACTACATTTCTTTAAATTGATTTTTAATGAAAATTATGCACTGCCAAGGTTTAACACAGCAAATCTTGAGGGAAATGGGAATAGGCCCCAAACTGTGACTAAATACATGTCGGGGGTAATAACCGATTCAGAGCCCTGATGTGCTGCTGGCACCCCTTGGTCTGTCACAGCTGAGAGCCCAAGGAGCGCTGCGGGTGGCTGGACGGGCTGCTCCCCAGCACAGCCTCACACCTGCCCTTGGGTCCAGTGTGGGAGCAGCACCCGACCAGGTGCACCTGATTGCTTGGTTTTTATTGGAAAGTAAATTCAAACTGTGATCAGCTGCCTGTGCTCCATCCAGAATGAATTTGTAATCCTTACTTTGTGAAACAGTAGAAGCATTACGTTTAGCTTATTTCTCTTTACTGCCTGTGGTAAGAATACAGCCGAGTGTCGGGGTGATGCTGTGTGCTGATCTCATTCAGCTGGGCCACTCTCCAGTTAAACGGGGATTTCTCAGTGTTGCAACTCCAGCGTTTCAAGTACCTCTACACGTCATGCCTCTCTGTCCTGCAGCTGATCTAAACGATACGTTTCTTGTATTTATTTCCTGACGGCACAGGACCGCGCGTTTAGCACTGCCATCCTCTGTTCCCGTTGCTAACGTAGCAGCAGCCAGGGGGGCTGCAAGCGACCGCCGGGAAAAGGAGCCGCGCGGCGAAGCCTGCGGGAAGCACGCAGCTGCAAGGGTCGTGACCCAGCTGCGCTCGCCCCGTTCCCAGCCGGGATTCTCCACCCCGTGCGGGGTGGGATCTCCCCGCTCCCCTTAAAGCGCAGCGGGCGGCGGAGCTCAGCTGTCCCACGCGGAGTTGGTTCGTTTAGAGGGACAGACATCGCTTGTGCGGGACGTGACACGGCTCTCGTCGTTCGTTCCATGGCAGGTAGGAGCAGGCTTTACTTTTTTCCGTACTTATTTTGTTTTTCCAGTGTTGTTTCATACAGCAGGGCGTGTTTGGGGGCGGCTTGGTTTGCGCCAGCGCTCGTTTAGATAGAAAGTAGAAAAGTTTCCAGTGCCAGCAATGTGGTGGGGGTGGTGGTGATGGTGGGGGGGGAACTACAAAACCAACAAGCACAAAAAACCTGTCGTTAGAAACTGCAAACCAAGGATCCGAGAGACAGCGGGCGCCTCGCGCAGGGTGGCCGTGCTGGGCACGCGTCGCCTCTGGGGGGCAGCAGCCGCCCGCCCGGCGGGGTGCGGGGACGCGGCGCTCCCCGGCTGGGTTTCGAGGGCCGGGGCCGCTGTGGGGGATGAAAGGGTATTCCGTGTTTCTCCGTAGAGTAAATCGAGCTGTGTTTTTAGCCTTATGCGTGCTGAGGCTCTCTGGCCAAGTTTGGAGTCCGTTTGCTTCTCGTCGCCTCGCGTCACTCGGGAGCGGGGAGGTGCTGGGGCCGGGCTGGGCGGCTCGCGGTTGCTTTAGGGCGTGCGTCGCTTTAGGGGGAAATCACTGATCTTTGGGAATGAGTGAACTGATGGTGGGTGCCATAAGCCGTGAGAATGGCTGCGGTGCTAGGTGTGTGCTGGGAGGGGTCAGCGCAGGAATGTTTTGTGTTGGAGTGCTGCCCCAGCTCAGGAGGGCTGCTTGTGTGGGGATGGAATGCAGCCAGGATTCTCCTAAACGTGACCATCCTCTTAAACGTGACCTTCCCCGTGTCACATGTGGTGGTTGGGAGCTGCTCCTCTCATCAGTGAGCAGCCCGCAGCCCGGCCGTGCCCGATGGGGCCCTTTGTTAGGTAAAGCCTATTGATTTAATTTCTGCACTTTTGTTTAAGCTAGCACTGAATACATCACTGGTGGCAGTGCATGAAATTGAACAGCCTCCAGAAGGGCTGAAGCATGAAGGGAACCGCTGCAGAGGCTGACAGGGTGAGGGTGATACAGGCCTGGTGCTGCTGATGGCTGTGGGCTGGGGATGCTGCGTGCAGCGAATGGCGGAGCCTCAGCACGCTTCGCTGCTGCGGCTCTGGGTGTGCTGCCCTTATCTGAGCTGAACAGCTGGTCGGTTTAACAGCAGAGGAGCGCTAACTTTGTATGATGTGTTGTTGAATGTTATATTGAACACTGGTGGAACATATGCTTGGGTGGGGCTGGCCTGGCTTGTGATGGGGTGTGAAGTCTCCTAAGCTTCATGAAGTTATATTAAAAGTGGGTATACAGCTGGAAGACTATAGAGTATGTAGAGTATCCAGTGTGATGGGTTTGCTGAATGAATAAGTGAATTACAGTGTGAAAGTACGAGAGCTGCTGGCTGCCTCCTTCCTCCCCATGTTCAGCAAGTAAGGCTTTTCCCATGCTGTTTCTGCATGTGTATTGCTTCATGATGAAGATGCTCTCACAGAGTGTAAGGGTTTTTCAAAAGGATCCATAACTTAATAAAAATGTTCCTAAAAATTCTGTGGATTTCAAAATTCAGAAAGAAAACTTATTTTGAACTTCAGTGCCCTTCAGCGTGTAGCAGACTTGTTATTGCTGTCATTGTCCTGCTGGTGTTGCAGGCCCAGTGTCCCTCATCAGCTCAGGGCTTTAGCTGAACACACTAC
The DNA here is from genome assembly GCA_016647715.1 of Pavo muticus. NCBI lineage: Eukaryota > Metazoa > Chordata > Aves > Galliformes > Phasianidae > Pavo > Pavo muticus. Next base: position 584,304 of record JACDJE010000197.1, on the reverse strand, counting down.
TAATTACTGAAGCTAGAGAGCTGCTTGAAGCAGCTTTTAAGGAGAAACTGCAGGGATCTGCCCTTGAGCTGCTTCCAGGCCGGTCAGACATTAAATGAAGAACTTGGATAAATCTAAATGACAGCTTGTGACTGGTGTGTCAGACACTGCTGCAATGCACGGAGGGCCTTGCTTCGCCTGAAGCAGACAGGCAGACGGGGGACAGCTGCAAACTACTCGCTTCTATTTTCACACCATGAGTCTTTCTGAGCAGTAACACGTTATCATTTCGCTTTGTCTGGGATTGCCTGGTTTTGGCTCTAGGAAATGGTGTGGCCTGTCTAGGTCTTGGAGAGGTATAAATTCTGTTTGGTAGGGCTGGGAAGATGATGCTCAGGATGCATGCAGAGAGGAGGCAAAGTGAGCTGCGTGTGAACACCAGGAAAAACAGCAAAATTTTCCCTGGGCTGTCCCACCCAAGTTTGCTAAGCCTTAGCAAGGTCCTAGCAGAGGAGATAGAGGTTAACTTGTTGATGGCTCTCAGGGACTGATGTGGACCATGTTCTCCTTCCCTGGAAGAAATGCCTCAAATTGTTCAGAGCAATACAGAATGTGGCACCCCTGCATGTGTTGGAGCAGCCCTGAGCCACCAGGGTCCAGAGCTGGTGGCTGGGGCTTGTGAGCAGGGGCGCTGCTGCCAGTGGTGATGGCTGTGGCTGCGAGGTCTCCTTCTGCATAGAGACTGAAGTGACTTGGTAGAGTGGCATTTTCCAGCAGGTTTGCTTATTTGGGGTGGTTCTGGGACTTGGAAGGGGAAGTCTCGGGGGGGTAGGGGGGGAATCATGCAATTAACAGAAACCTAATTTTCTGTAGTTATCACCAGTCTTAAATTCTGCAGTGTGACTAGACTGCTGCAAGGCCCTCACGCTAGCACTTTATATACATGTATATATACACACACACACATATATATATCTCATATATATGAAATGTAATTTCTAGGCACATTTGGGCTTCTTAAGGAAAGTGCAGATATCTAGCCTGGTGCTCTGCAGAGAAAGCGTGTGAGCACAGAAAACTGCAGGTCCTTCCCTTTTTCTCATGTACTTTTCACTCTTGCACTGTGTCAGCATTTGATTTACCCCAGCAGAAGAGCTGAATCCAGAGCCTAGCAAGCAGAATTTACCAAGCAGATCCCTCCTGGCACCTCACATGCTCACACAGCTCCCTCTGACTTGGCTGGTCAAATCCCCAAAAGGGTTTTGTGCCATGTAAAAGTGTACGGGAGAGGAGCTGCCTAATATCTACCAGAAATAAGTATTTGGCCCACTGTCAGACCACGTGAGTCCATGGGCGTTCTTCCATAGGTCGCAGTGGCTGTGGGGTGGTTCCTCCCTGACCTGGTGACCGGACCAGCACCATCCCAGAGAAGCAGACCTGCTGGATGATGCCACCCTCCCATGCACACAAGCAGTGCCCGTGTGCATTTGCAAGGTGAGGGATCCACCCCTCAGCGTGTCCTGGAGTCACTGTGGGAGTTGGCACTCAAGCGATGTTCTGGTGCCAGGAGAAGCGAGCACACGATGTTCAGGGAGAAGAGGTCAGCTCTCTTCCTGTTTAGATGTTTTTCCAAAAATGCTTGAGCATCTGAGTGGAAAAATGACTGAGAGATCCATTCAGGAAATGCTTCAAAACCGTAGATGCAGTTTTGGCAGCTGAAATGGGGAGCAAGATGTCAGGTAGGGCTGGTGAGTGCACCGCTGGGCTGGCAGCTCACAGTCTGGTTCTCATGCTGCATGCAGGGGCAGCTTGCCCAGCAGCCACTGTCAGCCCTGTGCCAGTGCAAGGTCTGAGCCAAGGCACTGGGCGTCTTGTATCAAAGCAGTCGTGTTCAGTGCGAGGTGTTCGAGTTCAGAACTTCAGTATTTCCATTAGTGGACAGTGAAAACGATGCCACCATACCAGAAGTTTTACAGAGTAAAGTTAGTAGCAGACTTTCCAGTGCTCGGTTACCAGTGTGATGAAATAAGCTGTTCAGGCCAAACGTCAGCTCTGCTCTTGACTCTTCTCTTTCAGCAAATTACTGAGCCTCCTTATGCCTTTTTCTAGCTACGTTAAGTTGATCTAATGCTACTTTTAAGCCTCTTCAATTACTCCTGCATCTGATTGCATGTAATATGCCCCAAGGGCTGTGCTTCAGGTTTGCCCATTGATTTGCTGTGTGACCATGAGTGCCACATAAAATTAACCCTTCCTGTTGAAAGGAGTTGTGCTCAGTTATGTTCATGTTAATGCTATCCAGATTCCTGCTTTATGCTCAACAGCGCAGACTTTCCAGGCAGAGTCTGCTTGCTTTTTATTGCTAAATATGAGGACAGAATCTAGCACAAAAGAGATTTGGGAGCCTTATTTCCATTAAATTCGCCTCAAGTAAGTTTCAGTGGAGCTTAGGGAGTGAAGCAAATTTAGATACTTCTGAAAATGTCACCCTAGTTTCACTTGTGGGCCTGACATTACAGGGGCACCTGAATTTCTAGCCAAATGCCCAATGCTGCTCCATCCTGACTGCTGCTGCACATTACGTATGCACAAATTTAATGTATGCTAATGCTTGAGGGGGAAAATGCCTGAAAGTGAAAACCATTGTGCATCAAAATGTGTTCTTCAAGACTTAGCTGTTTTGTCTCTACTCTTAAGCTTAATGACAGCTTCCTCAGCTGCTGGGGGGGCTGCTTTGGAAGGCTGTGTTATGCTGCTTTCCTGCAGTCCCCTCCACGTGCTGTGTGTGGGAAAGATGGGGCCTTCAGTCAAGGAGTGCTATCCACTCAAAGACAGGTCTTCTGAAGGATGAGTGGCCAAAGAAGAGGTATGGGTAAAACCTGTTAAGTTGCTAGGATTGGCCCCTGCTTTTGATAAGATTCTTAGTGTTTCCTGTTGTGTGTGATGAACAACTCTGTTTTCCCTTAACTTTGTCGGAAGGTTTCTGTGAAATAACTTGGGCAAACAGTAACCCCATTTTTTCTGAATATTTTAACAACTTGCTGCCTAGTTTTGCGTGTTATTTGATAGCAAATACAGCCTGGAAAAGCAGCCAGGATGGGTTTGGCCCTAGAACCGTTTTGGAACATGCAAATGCAAATAAACCTTTCCTAAAAATGTTCTTTGCAACCCCACCCTTGAGGAATGGCCCTCTCTGGAACGATGCAAATCCGGACAACGCTGGAAGTCGAGTGCTGAACTGTGGCTCTCCTCTGCACTCAGCAGTTACTTTTATGTTACCGAGAGCTCCCTGGAGCCAGGGGGTGGGCTGCTGGGAAACCGCGTACTGCATGGAGCGGGCAGGGAGGCAGCATCTGTCCGTGTGTCCTTGTGACCCGATGAAAAGCAACGGGTGGGGGTTGAGAGGCTGGAGCACGGCCTCAGTGGCAGCAGCAGCAGGGTTTCACCCCTGCCCAGCGATTCTGTCTGTACAGAATACAGAGTACCCATCTCTGAACCTGTGCTGCAAAGGATTTAGTTCAACATCTCTGCGCAACAGTACAGCAGAGCTGTGAGCAGATAGTCTGAATGCCTGCAGCAGGAGCGCTGCCACGCAAGTTAGTTCCTGGAATTTGTAAAGCTTTCAGTGCTCCTTGCTTGTGAAACAACATAGAAATGCACTGTCAATTCCTACGAATATCCTAACTTCTATATAGCATGCCCTCAAACCACTGGAATAGTCGCCTGATTTCAGCGAAGACAAGGGTGGAGATGGAATCGAATGGTTCCAAAAGGAAAGCTATCAGACCTCAGCTGTGTTCTGATTATTTTTTTAAATTTGCTTCCTTTTCATTGCTTTTTTTATATGCAGAAACATAAATAATGTTAAATTCCAGATCACCCATGGGTCTGAAATCTAGCTGAAACAAGGACTGCTGCCAGTTTTTGCAAACATGAAAGAAAAATAGCTCATCCATAATAAATGCTCCTCCTGACCTATGTTATCCCTTTGCATTTAAGGTCAACTATCTCTGAGAGGAGGGGAAAAAAAAAGATTAAGGATATGCAAAGAGTCAGCTGCAATAACAAGCCAAACCTCTGCATGAAGGTCTTCCCATCAGGATCTTGATTTTCAGACTGTTCACAGCTGCCAGTACATTTTTTTTCTTTGGCCTGAATAACACAAATACTGGGCTATGTAGTGCTGCTCCTTACGCTGGTGTAAATCTAGGTCAGAGCTTAATCCTTGACTTTTGAACATGCACACATCTTATCCCTGGGATCTCAGTGGGACGGCATGTGGTATAAAATTAATCACAGGTATAAATCTTTGCAAGGCTTCTTCCCACTTCTGTGAATTTGACTTCAGATGACCTCAGAGTAGTGCCTTTGGAATTTAGTTTGTGCAACACAGGCAGATTTTGGCTTGGTGCTTTCTGCTGTACCCATGATAGGGGCCAAGAGTGGCTGTTTGGTTACAAACAGATCATTCTGAAATTCTTCCAGTCGTCTTTTTCTTGGTAATATGCTTCTCTGTCCTGACAGAGAAAATGCCTGTGGGTTTTGTAATCAGTTTATTCTTCTGCTCATGCAGTTGGAAGGGCTGAAGGAGGTGTCCTTTTTTGCAGATATCTTTACCTTTATATTATTTCCTTTCTCCAAGGCTGTACCCTCATAGAATCATAGAAGCACAAGGTTGGGAAGGACCTACAAGATCCAATTGTCACTGGTCATGATTCAAAGCAGGAGCAGTGAATAATATGAGTATGCTAGAGATGAAGTATTATCATACAGTGGCCAATTAGGAATGTTATTAATGATTACATGAAGGTGCTGAAATGCAATTCAAAGAGGACTAGCTGGTTCAGGAGATGGCAGCCGGAATGAGACACTGTTTTAAGGTCTGCACCCATTTTCTGCGTGTCTGATTCAATCTTTTCTTCACAGAATCATTGACTGATTGAGGTTAGAAGGGACTTCTGTGTCCTCTGGCCCAGCCTGAACCTGTAGGCTCATCCATCGGGGCCCATGGGTAGCGACTGCTCCTTGTGGCCAGTGTGTCTGTGCTTCCTCCTGCTGCTGCTTGGAGAGGGGTTTTGTTTCCTCTAAGGAGTATGCAGCCCTGTGATGCTCACTGCTGTGTTGAAGAGAGGGGGAAAAAATAGCTGAATTCCTCTTGGTTCTTGAAATAAACTTGGGAAAACCTTTGAACTTCCTGTGCTGGAGGATATGTTTACATGTTATTTTCGTTATGTTTCTCTTCCTTAGAGTGTGAGAAAGGTGGCAGTGTGGGTACAGGAAGGGAGCTGGGGAGCAGTGTGACCATCCCATCTCAAGAACGTAAGATGCGTGTCAGTGTGCAGCCAGGTTGTAAATGGCTTCAGGAGTGCAATTCAGCTTTGATGCATATGATGTTATCATTAGAAAACAAATCCAAGGGGAAAATGGAACTCTGAAAAAAAAAAAAAAGTTACTTTGTTTTTAATTAATTTCATTTTCAAAGTATTATCTACTCAAAATATATAGCTGATTCTGCTGGCCTTTAAAACTGTTTTTTCTTTGAGATGATCTGGTGCTGACCTTAGAATGTGCCACAAAGTCCATCTATTCCAAGTAATTATTGGAGGATTAAGGAAAGGAGTTATTTAATGTAATGTATCTTATATAAAGTTCATGACACAGTAGTACGGCAGAAAAACCTCACTTTCTGTACTATATTACCTCCACTCGCAGTTCCAGGACATTGGTGCTTGTACCAATGCTAGGTGGGCAGCAGGAGCTGATTCTGCAGCAGCTGTTTTCTAAGGCTGCACCATCACACCTCGCACTTGGGTATCTGTCTGCAGTCAGGATAGTCAGAAGAAACAAAGCTTCTCAGAAGAAAAAAGACAACACATAAGGAATAACAAAGAGGATGCTAGCTGTATGCCTAAATTAAAGCGTATGGCTTGATGAAATGGCCTTAGCCGCCTGCTCTGAGGCTGTAGTGCTAGGAGGTCTCGTGGGTCTCATCACCAGGTACTTGTAATAATGTCACTATTTCCAGGACTCTTAACACAAGCAGCATGGCAGGGGAGGAATTGCTAAGGGTAGCTGACTGAGGATAATGGATAGTAGGATGAAATTGAGAGGAAAAACTTAATTGGAATTAACTAGCTGAGAAAAGCCTCTTGATCTGTCAGACAGTGAAATTGCCTCCCAGGAGCAATGGGATAGTCCCAACCACGTGGGCATTTAAAGCCAGTCTAATGTGTGTGATTCCTTGAGTTAACTGGAGTATCTCAATAATTGGAGCTGACACAAAGATTTATCTCCTTTGATTGACTCGCTTTCACGGAGGCTCATCTCTTTGTGGTAGGGCGCAGAGCTTTCAGGGCAGCTGTTTGCACTTAAACTGCCAGAAGCTGACAATATGTATCCATTTCAGCTCTTGGAATGCCTTCTTTGAGAAAACACTTAAATCACTGAAATAGACAGTGCTAATCAGTCTGCAGGAAAATGGAGCATCCTTACCTGGGGCTCTGTGCCATAAATCTTCTTGTGGCAACGCTCAGTTATCATACGGCACTAGAAAGCCATTTAGGTGCATTACTGCCAAATGCCCAATCAACCTGAAAAATTGGGCTGATTTTGGCCAAGGCCATAAAAGGAAAAGGGGTTTTGCCAAACGTATGAAAACAAATTGTTGGTATTTTGGCAGAAGGTACCATTTGCAGTAGAGATATTAATCACGCTGAGGTGATGGAAGTGATACCCCATGCTGATTTGCAACAAGCCAGCAGGTTGTACTGCAGCAGGTCGGCCCTAAAGGGTGAGTTGTGCGAGGAGGTTTTGTGCTCAGCTGTGTGACCTTGGCCAGCAGCAACCTCTGCTCTCACTTTGCCCTCTCAGTCAGCACACCTCTCCAGATCAACGCCTTCTCCAGTGCTTTGGTGCTTTTCACTGTGTGCTGGTTTGTGTATGAGGTTTATGAGATGCCCAAATCCATCAAGTTGGATAAGGAGGAAAAAGCTATTGCTATCAAAGATGACATCAGCTTGGAATGTTTGCTAACTGCTGTGCTTCAGGTCACAGCTGGTGGCCGTCTGTTGATGTTTGCAAGGTTGTAGGATGACTGACTCAGCATGACTTCCCAGCTTAAGAGGTACAGCCTCTCAGAAGTGCACTGGCCTGTAAGCATACATTTACGTGGTGAAAATTGCCTTTTTTTTTCTGGAATGTTGTCAGATATTGCACTATGAGGGTAATACTGCAATTTACTTTTAAAGAGTGAATGGTTTTAAAGGAACTTGCATTTCACTGGAGCATCCTGCTTCAGACTACTATTTCTCCTGTAATGAGAGGGTTGGGTTAAATATACCCATGCGAGTCCAGGGATAAAAAGTCCAAAATGTAAAGGGAAAACTAAGGGAAAGAGCTGGTGGAAAAATGGGACAGAAGTTATTTAAAGATACAAAAGAAAAAAAAAAAAAGAAAAAAGTTAAAAATACCCTGTGAGAATCTTAGGCTTTGGGTAGTGTCTGTAAAGCTGGTTTTGCTTCCAGCCCACCGTTCCCAGGCTGTTTTCTTTACGCTTGTTCTCCTTCAAAGAGTCCTTGAAGGGTGCTGGCCTGAAACTGCTCCCTTGTGTCGCAATGCAGATAAATTGTTGCTTTGCATGTTGTGTGAGAGTGCAAGTAAACAAATATCCATCTTTTGTTAAAGCCAGCTAGACTGCTTGGCTTTCGGTCATGTCAGCCCTGAATTTCATGTCTGAACTAGACACAGTGCAGAGATGGATTTCCTTTGATATGTTCCTGAGTAACTCACCATTTAATTTAACTGAGCAGTTCCTTGTTCTCCTGTTCTGGAATGATGGATTGTGAAATGCACTCCTTTAAATTAATCCGGGCACTTGACTTCCGTCAGCAGAGTGATCTTTCTCAGCGGTATGCTAAGTATGCTTTTAAAAAGTATGCTGAATATGAATGCTATGTGCTTGGTCGATGATTTAAGCATTTACACTTTCCAGTTTTCACAGAAATAACAAATATGGCTTAGCAGAATTTTTTATAACCTTTCAGAAGTGATCATTCAAGTAACTTCAAAGGGACTTAAATGGATTTCTAAATATGATCATTCAAGTGAGGGCAACTCCCCTCTCATCAGAAAGCCATCAATTGGAAATGTGGCTGAGCAAAGCTTGTAAGACTTCTGATTGCGGGGCTTCCATAGATCATCCAGAAACCTTTATATTGGAGCCATTAATGGTAAAATACTTAATGTGGGTGCCATCACTGCTTATGCTGGCTTGGTGCTGCAAGGGAGCAGTGCCCCCTTTTTTTTTTTTTTTTTTTTTTTTTTTTTTTCCCCCCCCCCTTTTACCGTTTGTTCTTCTTGAAGATGAAGCGGGGTATTTCTGGGGAGGAGGAAAGAAGGAGTGTAGGAATACTGTATGTTTCCATACCTTCTCCTTTATAATTACAACAAGAATTTGTAGTGAAGTTGAGCAATATTGATGCAAACCAACCCACCAGCTCCTACCAGCCTGGATGCTCCCTCGCTCTGATACCAGAGGCAAGGGCTGTCTGTGTCACAGCAAGGGGTTGCACAGCATCCCCCGGGGCCAGCTGGAACCCAGCAGCTTCAGCCGCTCTTGAGCGTGGGAAAACATGACAAATGCTTCTGTTACTGAACTGTGCCACAGCATTTTCTGGGCAAAGGCAGATGGTAGTAACCTTTTGGCAACGCATGAACTGCAGTGCGCACTTGTCTGCCAGTTCATTCTTGGTGGGTTTGCACCTATGGAGAATGATGCATCATCTGGCTGAAATCCAGGTTCCTACTTGTTGTGTTTACTTTGTATGTGTTAGAATTTGACTGGAATCAGAAGGCCTGACTCCACCACCAGTGGTGGTAGACAGAGAGATGGTATCTTCTTTGCAGAGCAGACTTACTGAGAAAGGTTTGTGTTGTACAAAGCATACTAAGTTAATATTTTGGACAAAGTGAGAATGTGCACATGCTAACATCTTGGTGTTGTCACGATAATGTGTTTTTCTTGATCTTTCTAAAGACTCTTACATATGGAATGTAAACTTGCTTCCTTGACTAGGTAGATGAGGTGCCTTCCAAATCTTACTCTATACCTATGACGTTTGTAATGCCACAAGTAACTTGTGTGTATTTGGTAATCAGAAGAAATGACACACATATTTTCTACGATTCTGACTTAACCAGCTTTATCTGTCTTGTTGCTTAAAAACTGAAGAATTGAAGCCCACGTCTTACTTTTTGTCAGCAGTCTCCCAGGATAACACATACTGTTGTGACCTGCCAACTCCATGTCTTGAAACAGCCTACACAGCCAACCCATCTAAGGAGAAATTATTTGGTTCAAGAATTGTGTCGTGCCTGGGCACAAATAAGACCATAACCTCCTGTCATGATTAGGCTGGCACTGAGCTTTAGTTCAGTCTTAAGGATGGACTGAATAGTCCTGAAATCTGAAGGCAGCTAAGGCAAAACATGATGTTTTGATCTGAAATGCTTTTGCTAATGGGTTTCAGTTGTTTGGGAGTTCTAGTCTCAGTATTTCTTCTCTGAGCATCATCCTCAAATCTGGAACATGAAATAATGTTCTTTTGAGTTTGGAAAGTCTATAAAGACAAAGTAGTTTAATAACCAAAATGAAAGGCTTTAAAGTCTTCAAGCCTTACAGGCTCATGTTGATTTGTGGTGGAGTCTGGACAGTAGATGCATTTTATAGCTGTCAGTTGGTAGTGGGCACCTTGTGATCAACTGCAGGTATTATGGAGGATGCGGCCACGTATCTTTAATGTACTTAAATGAGACTTAAAATGCAATGGGGCTTTTGTCTTGTCTCCATGATGCTGTGTGAGACAGCACCAAGGCTCAGGTGGTTGCCAGACCTATGCCTGGATCTGACAGTGCTTTGTCAGCCAGAACAGGTGCTGTCAGCTCTGCCAGGAGAGGAGCTGGGAAAGGACCTTGCCAGCCATCCCAGAACCAAAGCTGTCTGGTGGTGGCTTCAGTACTGGCTTCAGGTTCTTTGTTATCTCCTAAAATGAATATCACAACTAAACCACAACGAAGGTTGGGTGCCTCAGGCAGTTGCTCTTTAAGCATGTAGCTTGTCTCAAGTGGGATTTGCTGCCTGGGGTGCTAAGAGCTAGGATGCTTGCCAAGGGCTTTAAGCTGATGTGAGCTGCAGCCACTTCATAAGCTGCTTCGGGGCTGCACCCACTTTGGGCCAACCCAGCTCGAGGAGTCTTGACGTTTCTGGATGTCTTCTAACCATGTAATGCTGATAGAAATGTTGTTTAAAAGCTTGTGGGTTATTTAAACACTGTGCGTCAAATAAGCAGCCTTGTGACGCCCGACAGCTGGGGGAGACGAGCGCTTTGGGGAAGGAAGAGGTCAGCACGAGTTATGTGCAGAGCTTAAACTCTGACAAGGGACATGTTGGATCCGCAGAACAGAGAGCAGAGCCTGTGGAGTGCTGGGAGTGCAGTGCTAAAATGTTAGATGTTTAAAATGTTTGAAAAGCTGCTGTGGACTGTGTGCTCTTATTTGAATAAGCGCTTAGTTTAGCATGAAGAGATTAAAACTGGCTACAAGGCACGGCTGAGATATGCTAGTGTGTTACAGAGCCTACCGTCACATCTGAGTGTAGCTTTATGTTGCCTTTGCATTGATTTGAAGCCGCCTTCAGACCTGTGGTAGGAACGAGGTGTGCGGTTAGGGCTCCAGTGTCATCGTAGCAGTGCTTTTCCACTTCTGTGGAATTGCTCCAAAGAAAGTTATCTTAAAGCAATGAGAATATTGACCCGGTTCTTGACTCTTGTCAGTCCGTATAGTGGCTGCAACTGGGGACCCTCTGTCTGCTCTGTACATTTGGAAAGTGGATTTAAAAGTTGTTACTGCAATTTCACAGTTTGCTTTTCAGGTTCTGATTGCAGTCTCTTTTTTTCTCCTTTCTCTTTATTTTTTACTTCTGTGTGCATCGATTGCTTTATTTGTGTTCTCTTTAATGTCCTCTTCACGTTCCAGTTTGGAAACTGGAATGTGGAAATGCATCTCTGCTTCTCTGACACCCAGAGAGTATATGTGTATATATATATGCACGTGTGTGTATGTATGTATATACATATATATCATATTTTTATATATATCAGCAAAGAATGCTGTTTTCTAGAAAGGTCTCAAGGATTTCAAAGATGTATCTGTTGATGATGAGCTTGATCCAGGAAAATAGCAAATAACATGAATTATATTGTAAATCAGTTCCTGGTCAGTAATGACAGATTTGGCTGGGATTAACCAGTACTTTTTTTTCTTTCTTTCTTGTTGACACATTCTTGGAATAGAATGGCAAACAAACATCAAATATCACTGGAAACAGTTTCAGCGTATGGGGGGAATGCGAGCTGATCAGTCACTAAGGAACAGCGTTAGCCGTTCATAGAGACTGGTGGATTTCCTGGCTGTAAGGAAGAGCTGCTGGCCCCAGGTTATTAATCAGAGCAAAACTGTGGGCACACAAATGCTTGCGAATAACAGAGTAAGGATGTGTATGTGGCCAAGCTGAACTACTGTAGAGAATTCAAGCAAGTATTTGCTAAGCCTCTTTAGGCTGCATTCTATCAGGATTTCATTCAGGTTTTACTAGCTTAATAAGCAGTTTCATCAATTACTTATAACTGAAGTTTTTCTACTACCCAAGCTGTTGTATTTTACATGGAATACATCTCAGTCCCTGTAAAACACCAGCCATACGGAATGCTGTACCTGCTGCCTGCAGGAGCAAAGCATGGAGAAGCACTGGGTCTGGGACTGCAGGGAGCTTAATCTCCAGTCTGCTTGGAGAATACTGCTCAGGTGTGGTTTTAGAAATTAAGAGTTGCACTCTCATTTCCCCTGAAGTCAGTGGGAGTTAGGCACCTGAGTCCTTTGAGTCCTTTGAAATTCACGTGGAGCAAACAGTACTTCCTCTAACTTATATAGAAGCAATTAAAAGATCAGCAAACGCTGACAAGCTAGTTAATGTGATCTGCAAAGAAAATGCCTTTAGACTTGTCTGGGTCCCAGTAACTGACAAGGGAGGCTAATGACAAGGATCTGAGTAAAGATCTTAATGGTGGCTTGGGAGTCCCAGTAATCAGCTTGGGAAGCTAATGCCAAGGAGCTGGATAAAGATGCAATTATGCTCACTGCAAAGTCTGGGGATAGATTGCACTTCTCAGCTGTGCTAACTGAGGAGTTGGCTGTGATTCCAAAACAACAGCATGACAGTAAAGTAGGAAACAAAGGCCAGATATCTCAGTTTTCATTTTCCAGATGTTCCTATTTATTGTCTGAATGGAGCCTAAATAACTGGCAAAATTCCAAGCAAGGATGCTTTCACTTTTTCTCCAGTGGGTTAATAAAGTACAATTAGTCTTTGCTGTGTTACACTGTATGGAGGACTGCTGGCTGTTGGTCAGGAGGAGGCTGAGCAGGGCAGTGGTTTGGGACTGCTGGGGGAGGGAGGCAGCGGCACTGGCTGGGCTGGAGCAGTCTGCTTTCATCTCCAATAAAACAGGTTTCAAGGAGGGGTGCCTGGGTGTCCTCTTGTCTGTTGCTGCTATAGCAGGATTAGCACTGGGTGGAAAAAATCTTCCCATGCAATCAGAGACTGGGAAAGAGCAAAATTCTTTGGATTTTTTTTCCAGTTGCCTTCCAGATTGGGGTAATATATAATAATAAAAAAAAAAGGCAGAATCAGTCGTCTTGCCTGATCTCCTGCCTGTGCTTGCATGGCATAGGGAGGAGCAGAAGTGCCTCGTGAACTTGCCTTGTTGAGCAAATCTGTTCTTTCTCACAAGAACAGAACTGCAAAAACTGCAGAAAAGTTGGAAAGTAGGGTGCTGGGGTAACTGATGGCGAGGTGCTGCCAGCAGCAAGAAACCTCTCCTTGGTATGGGTTTGGAAGAGATTCAAGTCACTCTGATGAATTAAGACCTGACCACCAGTCAGGAATAGAAGACTGTATTGTGATGGGACAAGGGGAAATGATTTCAAACGAAAAGAGGGAGATTTAAATTGGACAAACAGAAGTTGTTTACAGTAAGGGCAGTGAGGCATGGCAGAGGCTGCCCAGAGATGTCCAGGATGGATGCCCTGTCCTTGGAGACACTCAAGGTCAGGCTGGATGGGGTTCTAAGCAGCCTGACCCAGTGTAGGTGTCCCTGTTCATTGCAGGGAGCTGGACTAGGTGACCTGTAAGGATTCCTTTCAACTCTAAGAATTCTTTGATCGTCTGAGGGTGGAAGTATTACATCTACCACAACTTCTATAAATACCCTGAAAAATTAGTTCAAAGATAAGAGAGCAACAGTCAAACCCCAGTGTGAAGAACAGCACATTCATGGCAAGGATTCCTACAGGGCTGGGCAGCCTGGCCCCAAGCCTCGCCCCACATGTGCCCACCACTGCCCCTTCCTATGAAGAGGCCACCTTTAGGTGTGAAAATATCATTGTATTTTCTGTCCTACTTGTAGCTGGTGTCGCTGCTAGCCACAAGATATTTGTTTGCCTCTTCTTGTTCTCATCACAGCTTGGGTTTTGGTTTGCTCTAAAAATAGTGTCATGCATCTGATGTGTTGGGGAGCAGCAAGCAGAGCTGAGCGTGAGACCGCTGGGCTTTACTTCCATGGGCTGACCCAGGTGCAAACCTTGGATTGCTGTGCATACTGGTCCTTCTCCTGGCTCATGTCGGCAGGTTTGCTCTCTGTTGTGGTTTTCTCTGAGTATAATGCTTGTGTTTTGTCGGTCCCCTCCCTTGGTATTCAGTAAGTGCTGCATTTTGGTAAAGATTGTGATAAATTACAGTGTTGGGTATAATAATAAATGTTAGTATAGCGTATATAGGCCACTGAGGAATATATTGGATTTGGTTCTGCCTTTTAAATGTGCTTTTATAACATTCCTTTGAAAGGAGTCTTTGCCTTTTGGTCCGTGTCTGTTCTAACAAGTGCTGTAGTACATGTGGATGTAAAAAGCGTGCAGCGTGGGATTCCTCCTTCAACAGACCCAGGAGCTGCCAGTCTTTGCCGAGTTAGAGCCTTCTGGCATGCACTCATGTAAACATGTTTATGTTTTTGAGGCATCTGTTGAGTGTTCTGTGAAGTTACATTCTGCTCCTGTGGGAATGGTACAGCACTGGCCGTAGGGTTCTATGGATTGTCAGAAAGTGAGCAGTTAATTCTTGACATCTGCTATGCTGAAGTGGCTGCCAAGTCGAGTGGGAAGTTGGCAAGGAAATAAATATTGATGGGCCCTAGCAACAGGTACTCCTGAGAACCCTTGTTCTGGGAATGCTTAGGCAGAGTCCATGCTACTAATGTTGTGATAGGATTTAAGGCCTATTTATAGGGTTTGTCTGTGTCTTATCAGCTCAGAGTGCACAAATGGTCTTTGCTGTTCAAGGGCCCTGGTGTCCTGGTGGATCTCAAGTATGTGCTTATAACTGAACTCTCATGTTTGATGTCTATCCTATGTCAGAATCACTACTACAGAGGTATGTGCATGTAAATGCATTGGATGCAGTAAGTTCTTTCTCTTAGTAGTATACTGACGGTATATTCATATACCAGGTCCTTTGGGAATCCTCTGGATGAAACTAGCTTGTGTATTCTGTAAAAGCATTACTCGTGAGTCCTGTAAGTGAGCAATGTTATGTTCTCATTGCAGAACTCGAAGCCAGAGAAGCCTGTGCCTGGCTGCGGGCCGCCGGCTTTCCCCAGTATGCCCAGCTGTTTGAAGGTATGATCCCAAAGAGCAGCTGATACTGAGCTCAAGTAGAGCTTCTGATATGAATAATCTTTCAGAACCTGGCACTATTGATGGGAGCACTTCCAGATTCTGCAATATCTCCTTTCGAACCAATAGAAAGCATGCAACATGGTGCATGTTCTTGCAGGAGTGACACCTTAATGAGGCGTGGCCTCAGGAGAATTCTGCAAAGGACCAGAGCTTTTCTGGTTGTGGTTAGAGTGTGACTCAGTCAAATTTCTGCTTCTGTGATGTTCAGTTGCTTATAATTTTCTTGGTCTCTTCCTTGGAGCGTTCTTTCTTGTCTGACACACAGACTGCAACCACAACCCACCTAAATCTCTGCAGCCTGTGGTCTTGAGCAAGATTGTTTTAATGGTGTTTTTGAAGAAGGATGCTGGAAAAATTGTCGAAATAGATTTTGATGCGTTTAGCCTGTGCTAAACCTGTGGCAGAATTCCCTGTCTCTGCCATCATAATTCAAATTTCATCTCCAACTTTTTTGTTTGCAGATATGCAATTTCCTGTTGACGTAAGGACTGTGAGGAAAGACCATGAATTTTTAGATGGAGATGCGATCGAATCGCTCTTCAGGTAAATGTTACTTGTGGATCATCTTCAACACCTGCGGGTTCCACAAGGCGTTTGTCACTCAGCTGTTCCTAGCTTGGTTTGTGTCAGAGTATGACAGTGTCACTGATGCTGTGACTGTATTGGGGCATAACTGACTCTGCAGGCTTTAATTACAATGCTGGATAATAACTCCTTCCAAGGACTTAGCTTCACAACCTCTTTTTTTATATTCTTTTAAGATGTCAGCTCAGTGTTCTTTCATTTTCAAAATCTTGAATCAGTTTTTCACAGTCAATCCCTAAAGCTCATTATAAGATTTTTTTTTTTTAATACAAGTGCAGCTGATTAAGTGCAGTCTTTAGTTTTGAGATGGCAGAACTGGACCTGTGGATGTCACGGGGTTATTAGTGGGTGCTGGTTGGGCCAAAACGTATGGAGAACATCTGGCTGTGCACAAGTCTTTGGCACCAGTAACGCTGACTCAGTTTAGAAGTTTGCTACTAGTTTGGAGCATGTTTGTTTTTGAGGAAAAAAAAAATAGATTAAATTCAACATTTCTACTCTTCTTCTTCTACCCTAGACGGCTGAACACGTTGAATAAGTGTGCACTGATGGAAGTGGAGATAAACCGTCAGAGGAAACAGGTATGTTTGTGAAATACAGTTAATGTTCTCAGTAAAAAGGTGATTAACTGTTATATTAAAATACTCTTTTGAAGGTGTATGAAGGATTGCTTGTTGCCAGGCACTCACTCTGTGCGTGGGCAACTCAGCAAGCACAGCACCTGGGGCGGAAGCTTGATGTGGCTGAGGTCTCCAAGAGGGTGTGCCGTAGTCCCACAGCCGAGCGTATCTCTAACTGAAAGTTTTGGTCACTGAAGTGTGAATAAGTGCTTGATTTGTTTGTCTTTGGGTAAAAATATCATTTGGCCAAATCCTCTGGATTTGCTGCAAAACTGAATTTTTCATCCTGAGATCAAATGTGCCATATTTTCCTATGGTAAACTTAGTGGGCTTGTCAGCGTGCTGGGGTGTAGTTTGTCACCATGTTTCTCAAGTGAGAGAGCAGAGCTCAGGGTAGACCTTTGGTAACTGAACGTTTATGTTGCCATATGTAGGTTTTGGAGGTAGGCAGTCTTGTTTCATTTACATTTTTGATAATGTAATGTTTTCAAAACTGCCCTTGAAATGTACTTTTTTTACTTCCAAGAGTGATGACTCTGATGATGAACCTTGTGCAATAAGTAATAAATGGGCGTATGAGCGGTGCAGCCAGAAGTGGTTTCGCCTTGAGAGCCTAGAAGGTTCCACAGAAGGTGCTCGTGCATCCCTCCCAGGCAGCCCAATACTGAAGAGCACTGCCAATGAAGACAGAGTCCTTTTGGACCATGGTGACAAACACGATGTGTTGTCAACTCACAGCACTAGCAGCGGTGACAGTGATGCTGTTAGCTCCCCGAAGTCTTTTGAAGACATGGAAACCAGCCTGAGTTCCTCCAGTGGAGTTGCTTCACTGGAATCTGCCTTTAGTTGTTCACCTCCCCCCAGCGAATGTTTAAATACCACCAGTGAGAAGAAGCTTTGGGATAAGTCACCGTACAAAAAGAGGAAGAGCCTTTTAAAGAAAATGGAGAAGTTGCACTTAAGGAGCTGCAACTTAAGGAGTGGTCAGTCAAAGGCCAAACCCATCATAAGTGAACCTTTCCTTCTGGAAGGACTTAATGAAGAGAAGATGAAGATGCTTAACTGTGTAAATATCGCTGACCTCCCTGGCACCCAAACAAAGAACAATTCTTCCCGTTCTCCTCCTAGCTGCAATAGCAACAGTAAGTTTGAAAACAGCAGAACGGTGAGCACTGCCCGTCCTCTTAAAAAACCAGAAAGCTGCTGTGAAAGAAAGGGGAGGTGTGCAGAGGACTTGGAGTCTGGCAAGCTCTTGCTGTGGTGCGATGCATCTCAGGGAAACCTAAACAGTGAAGTAGTGTTACAAACAAACCAGATGTTTCAAGTACCGCACGGCCACAAACCTGGCACTTTCCCCAAAGCCCTTATGAAAAGTCCCGTGTCTCCAGGAGATGACTCTTCTGTCAGATGGAGAACTGGCTGCAGAAGGAGCCAGAGCAGAAGCAGGTCCAAGGACTCCAAGGCCCCCAGCAGCCCCATCTCAGGCACAGATAACAGGCTGAGCGTGTATGACAACATGCCTAGTGTTGAACTTGATAAGCTGGAGGCAGCAGAAGTTGGAGATGACGATGTTTTTTCAGAACTGAACAATGTTATAGAAGATGTCAAGGGTCTCAGAAAGCTGGTTGATCAGTGGACAGAGAAGTTATCAGATGATGGGTATTTGGACTTTGCTAGTGACTTACCGGCTCTGTATCCGTCCTCACCTAAAGAAATCTGTCTTGACACAGAGCACTTGGAAGTTAAGAGAGCAGCTATGCTGTCCTCTGAGGGAGAGCACAGCTGTGAGCTGGGCAAGGAGCTCGGTTCTACAGATCTGGCGTTCATAACAGACCCTACAAAGAGCAACAGGTCAGTCATCTTTGGGTTTCCCTATTAAGACGCCCTTCTGGAAGCTTTCCCTGTTGATTCTCTCCACTGAAAATGTAATTATTCCAGAACAAAATATTCTTAAGGGAGGCTGTTCTGGGTATTGGAGTCTGCACTGGTGGTGCCAAGCACTTCTGGGCTGTAGGCAGCACGAGGTGTATACGTACATCTGCTCTGATCTCGCTTGGAAGCAGGGCTCTCATGATCTCAGGTTGGGTGCTAGGAAATAGTTATTCTCAGGAAGAGTGGTAATGCAGTGGCACAGCTGCTCAGGGAGGTGGTGGGGTCACTGTCCTGGAGGTGTTCAAGAGCTGTGGAGATGTGGCCCTGAGCGACACAGGGAGCGTGGTGGGGATGGGCTGGTGCTTAGACTAGATGATCTTAGAGGTCTTTTCCAACCTTAATGACTCTATCTGTATCAGTACTCAGATATTTGGAGTCAGACTTACGGCTGACTTGCTGTGCTTCTTACTGGAACCTTTGGTACAGCCACAGAGAGAAGCACTTTGTTTGAAAGCGATTAACCACAAGCTGTTTGGGAACCACGGGTTGTGTTGAGTATTAGGGGTTTCACAGAAGCAAGTAGAAAACTAAGAGGGACAATGGGAATAGTCCTTTGGCGTGACCAACACTTATCCTGTAGGCACAGGAAGCAACACGGGTCTGTGGAAGACAGTGGGAACATGGAGGGCTTTTCCACGCAGGCAGACACTCCATTGACCTCCCAGCTGGCCCGGGCACAAAAGCTGGCGTTGCTGAAACTCACTGCTGTCATGGACAGATACTCCCCGTCCAGTAAGCAGGGCTGCAACTGGTAAGTTGTCTGTTGTTAAAGCAAAAGGTGTGGGAAAGAGAGGATCTGAGGCAAGCAGGTGAATTTCCTTGTCTGACTAGGTTATGTTGTCCACAGTGAGGAATTTCATCCTGCTATAAATCCACTTTGTGGTTATTTCGGTGGCTCCAGCATTTCCTCTGCTGTGGCTGTGGGCAGCCTGGTCTGGTGGTTGGTGACCCTGCACATAGCAGGGGGGTTGAAACTAGATGATCATTGTGATCCTTTTCAACCTAGGCCATTCTGTGATTCTATGACAAAACTTTTGCTCCTCGCTGGTGGTCACACTGTCACTGGTTTCAGAGCATTTTGTAGTTTCTCTCTGAACCTGCCTGTGTTTGGGGCTGTGCCAGAGGTGCTTCACAGAGACTGCAGGACTGGAGGCAAGAGCGGGCTGGGCAGAGCTGTGCTGGAGAGCAGTTAAGTTAGATGTGCTGGTTTTTGTTTTCAGGACCATACCAAAGTTTAAAAAAATAAAAGCCTCTGACTACAAGGACAAAAATGTCTTCGGGGTCCCCTTGCTGCTGAACGTTCAGCGAACAAACCACCCGCTGCCTATCGGCATCCTGCAGGCGTTGGACTATTTAAGAAGCCACTTTCTTGACCAGGTATGAACTGAGGACGTGCCGCTAAGCAGAGACACAACACTCTCAGTCATGGCTTGCCTGGGGGGAATAGCCATGCTGCTTCCATTGGTACCGGAATATGTTGGTGTTAAGTCCTGCAACCATAGGGTTTAAACTATCAAAAGGAAAGGGAAGGAACAGTGATTTTTTTTGTTGTTGTTGTTGAGGTTTAAGTCCTGATGAGTTTAACATTTTCTTTTTTACTTGTAGGTTGGCCTGTTCCGCAAATCTGGTGTTAGATCCAGGATCCTATCCTTAAGAGAAATGAATGAAACCAGCCCGAACAGTGTGTGCTACGAAGGGCAGTCAGCCTTTGATGTGGCAGATATGGTGAAGCAGTATTTCCGAGACCTTCCTGAGCCCATATTTACCAGCAGGCTCTGTGAGTCCTTCCTCCACATCTACCAATGTAGGTAACAAAAGCTATGGCTTTCCAATTCCTTGAATATCTTATGCTCCTTTAGTATTAGGCTGTATGAAGCTGGACAGACTGGGACTGGTGCTGTGATGTTTCCTCCCTGTCAGAGGGACAGATGAGGCAGGGCCTGACTGAAAAGACACTTCACTGGGGGGAGATAAGCCCTTATTTGGGGTCCACTGACGTGACATTCAAGAAAAACTACAAGGTGTGCACCAGCGTTGTGGGATGCACCATGTGATGGGCAAAAACTGTACGTGTGCTGTGATGGTGATAGCGGCCTTCATGGAGTGACAGGGCAAGGCATGAACCTGTTTTCAGTGCCCTGCTTGGCATGCCTCTGGATGCTGCCCTGCAAAATCACGTGTGATTTCTATGTTTTGTTTCCAGATGTGCCGAAGGACCAGCAGCTGCAGGCTGTCCAGGCTGCCATTCTCCTTCTGCCAAAGGAGAACCGAGAAGCTTTGAAAATTCTCCTGTTCTTCCTACGAGATGTGGTTGCATGTGCTGAGGAAAACCAGATGACCCCAACCAACATCGCTGTCTGTCTCGCCCCATCGCTGTTCCACCTCAACACCCTCAGACGGGACAGTTCCTCCTCCTCCACTCGGTATTTCATCCTACTGAGCATTTGCTGCTTGCAGTAGTGTTTTTCTTTGCTAGACAGCTTTCTGTAGCTGTCCCAGGCTGAGTGCTTGCTTCTGTGGGGGGTAGTGGGGGTTTGTCACAAATGTGGGAGCTGAGGCCCAGCAGGAGCTGCCCTCAGTGCAGACTGAGCGCAGACAATGTGCCCCTCCTGTCCTGCTGCTGGTGAGTGCATGAGCAAGGCGGCACATCTCTGGGGGTCCGGTGTCCTGCTGCCCAGCTGTGCCTACTGCTTGTGTTACCATGGGGTGTGCGGGGCCTGTGGACCCCTGGCAGCCTGCAGCAGCTGCTGTCACTTGTTCCTCTGGGTGATAAGGGATTGTTTCTGCCAAACAGAGCCACGGGGATCCTGCACGTTTATCTCCATAAGTAGAAGTTATGCTATCTCCAGTTGCATAACATCTCCTGCTCCTACGTGCGGAGAGGAAGGTGCCCTTGGGCCAAAGCAGGCAAATGGAATCTCGGCAAGCATTCAGTCTTATCTGCACTCCTGAGGCTGAGCTGTTTGTTCTGCTCTGTGTCCCTGCACGTGGACAGACGTGTCTCAGGGCGTGGAGGCTTTGATGGTAGCACTATGCCCAGCAGCCACTTGTCACCTCACAGGTGACTTACTTAAGGACTGGGACTGTTCTCAGAGTGAGGCAGGAGCATGGGGCAGCTGCTCCTCCCAGCTGCAGGTGCCTGTGAGCACCTCCTGGCTTTACTTCAGCATTCCTCTGAAATATCGGGATCAAAAGGAGAGTCTGAGCTTTCCCTTTGCTGTCACTGTGCAGAAGGGGGTTCCTTTGAACCCTCAGTGTTGCTGTAGCCAGGCATTAATGCTGCAGAGCAGGGTTCAGACTTCAAAGTGTGGGGCTGGCAGGGCTGCCTTTGAGGCGTGTGGCTGAGGATTTGATCTCCCAATGGATTTTGGAGCTGTTTGGCAGGAATGCACATAGATAAGTGTCAGAAGCCAGGATTAATTCTGTCATATAGTGATTATGAAATAAAGAGGGGACTGTTTTTGAAATGTGTGATGTGGTCCTTGTGGATGTTGTAGAGTCTCAGAGGAGAGCAGAGCAGCTGCAGGCTGCACACAGTGCAGTTGGGATATGGTTATTGTGTGATGTGATCTAGGAAGCAAAGTGCTGTGCCCTGTCTCTCCTGAACAGATGTGTTCTGTGCTGGCCCTGCCTTGGTTGCAGTCAGGGTGCCCCAGCAGGGGTGATGCAGTGATGCACCATATGCCAGCGGTGCCATGTGAGCCTTGCACGGCACCTCTGTGAGTCCTGCAGTGCTGCCTGATCCCACACAGCCCCTTGCTCACTGCCTTTTCCTTCCCCATCCACAGATCGAGCCAGAGGAAGTGCAGCCTGGGGAAGCCGGACCAGAGGGAGCTGAGTGAGAACCTGGCAGCCACGCAGGGCTTGGCCCACATGATAATGGAGTGCAACAGGCTCTTCCAGGTATGGTGCTTGCTGTCACACCGCAAAAGCAGGGGTTGGGGCCAGCTTGGTGTTTGTGCAGCTGAGGGCTGCCCCCTTCCCACTGGTGCCTGTGGGGCAGAGGCTGCCATAATGCGCTGTGGGGAGGTTCCAGCCAAGGCTGACCCTCCTACCTTGAGGGAGCTGGCAAGAGAAGAGGCTTTGTGCTGGAACCTGGTTGTAGTGACAGCCATGCCTGTGTCTGGCTACAGCCCATTGTGACCCTCCCCCCCCCCTTCCCCCTGTTCATTTACATTTGGATCTTAACCCACAGATTGACTTCCCAGCTTGACCTTGGCCCTTCCTTCTTCTTATGGACTTTGTTGGCTCTGGAGACCGGGGCTCATACTGGCTGCTGTCACAGATTCTGAGCCTGCCCTGTTTGCTGCTGCCCCACCACCCTGGCTCACTCAGCACTCCTCACCACAGATGTGCCTGCTGATCTGCACCTGCGGCTGACCCTTTCTTCCACTCGTGTCTTCCATGCTCTCAGGTACTGGGGGACGGGGTGGCTTGTCCTGCAGCCTTGCCCCAACAGATTCTCAGCCCCCTTATCTCAGGGAGCCCTTGGTGCACCCCAGCATTCAGCTCTGGTCTGTCTTTCTTGCGCATGGCTCTTGCACAGCATTGGGCTGCCTCCCTCATCCTTCCACAGCTAGCCCTGCAGCCCACAGCCAGCCCTGTGCTCCTGAGTGACACCCCCCATATCCTCAGTGATTGATATAGCTGGCCACTGCCACTGCCCCCTGCTCAGCTCTTCATTTCTTGGAGGGGGGATTGTCCTGAACTCCCTTCTCCTGCCTCTCAGCCCCAGCACTGCTGCCTGTCCCAGGCACTGCAGTGTGACCCCAGAGCTACCCTTGGGCCAGCAGCTGTCCTGCACCTTCCTGCTATGACTGGTGCACTGTGAGGGGCTGTGACCACATCCTCTGCCCCTCTGGGGGAGAGACCTTGTGCTGGGACTTCTTGGGGACAGTGGAGCCAGGCCTGTCCCCCTTCCTGATGGTGACCATGAGGAGTGGCCCCTGAGGAGCTTTACCTGGATGTGGACCTGCTCATCCAGACCCACACCTTCATCACTGGACCATGCCTGACCCTGGCTGCTGTCTCTAGAACAGACCCTGCCTGGCTTGGTCTTGTCATCAACAAACAGCTGGTGTTGGAACTTGTACTCAGCTGCCAAGCACTGCTCAGGTACTGTGGGATGGATATGGTGCACAGCTCAGCCTTCTGAGGTGGGATGGCTCTGCCATTGGACGGGGACAGCTGTAGGAGGTGAGCAGGGGTACAATACACCCCCCCAACTCCCCCAGCATCCTAGGCTATGCTGCTGCTTATCAGGTGACTCCTACAGCTCAGTCAATGGGAAAGAAATTGGTCCATGTGTTACAGAGGGTAGATACCTGTGTCTTGTTAGTATCTCTGTATATGGTATAGCTATGTATGGATGGATAGATGATACAAGCAGATGTACCAGCAAGCAGGTAAATCAAATGAGACACCCACTGTCACAGTCCCTCCAGAGGATGGCACAGGGGAAATGCCTATCCCTGCTGCCAGCAGTGTTCAAAATCCCCTGAGTCCTCAAGCACCTTGCTGGTTGCGTATGTTTCATCTCATCTCATGTACCTGAGCTCTCCCTCTGCTTTGGGTTGGTTGGAAGGTGCTGTACCAGGGAGAGCAGCGTGGAGTTCCCATTTTGGCAGCTGTGAGGACTCTATGAGTAGAACTGCCCTACACTCAGCAGTACAGTGTGGCTGCATGCATGCATGCAACTTCTTTTAGCAGCTGGGCTCTGATGGCAGGAAGCCACTGCTTGACTGGATGCTAGTACAGGGCCCTTACAGTGACAGGAATGTGGGGTGTTCTTGCAGGTGGTATGCCTCAGTGTACTCCACTGTCCTGCTAAGTAAGTAAGTGTTGATTCACAGCCCCCTGCTGTTTAAAGCTTTCTCAGAGTGCAATGTTTGTTTGACCTCTTCTGCAGCTACCAGTGTGCAGCCCTATCAGTTCACTAACACCTTCCATGCAATGAGAACCCTGAGCACCAACCCTGCACTGGGTTGAGGGCTGTGAGCGACACCATCAAACATCAGGTGAACTGCTCTGTGAGGGACCTGGTAAATAAGGTAAGGAGGGTGCTAAGCCTCAGCAAAGTCATGTTGACTATGGGAGTGAGGGCAACTGTCTTGTGGTTGGGAGGAGGTGTTTGCAGATTTCTTGTCTGTCTTATTTCTCAAACTCCAGGATAAAGAGTACAGCTTTGGGGATGGGCCCATGGGGATTTAGTTCCTGTGACCAGAAATGCATCACCAGTTGTCTGCCTCTGGACCTGAGTGCTTCTGCACTCATGCTTCAGTTCCCTTCCCTTCCCCCCTCTGAGTGCTGCTCCCTTTCCAGAACCCCCTCCCATCAGCCACAGCCACAGCCAGTCAGTCAGTCCGTTTATTGTCACCCCCCCAGTTACATCCTCTCCACAGGCTTAATTCCCAGGATGTCAAAACCCTTGGCCATGATGGTGGCGGTGGCCTCGCACAGCAGCAGCCTCCACATATTCACCTTCACAATCTGGCCTGCAAAACAACAAAAGAAAGACCAAGATACATAGGAGCTGGAGCCACTGCTCAGATCAACCACCCCCACCCTCCCTGTTGAGGAGCACCTACCCCCAAGCTGGCCCTGGGACTGGGCAGAGAGCCCCCTTCTTCCTCAGCCAGGCAGGCTGACCATCCATAGTGTCCAGGTGTCTGGCTGCTCACAGCTTAACCTTCCTGCTATGCCAACCGCTTCAGCCCTCCCCCCGGAGAGCGGTACATAGTGACACATGCAGCACCCCTAGGCCAGCACTCACCACTCTGCCTGTCCTTCTCCACACAGTAGCAATTGTCGTAGAACTCAGTGAAGGTGGTGGCCAGCTCATAAAGGTAGTCACAGAGCGTATGCAATAACAGATCATCCAGGATCTTCTGCAGAATCTCAGGGAACCTCAGGATGCACTTGCCCAGTTTCCACTCCTTCTCATGGTCAAGGACAAGCACCTCCTCCCTGGCTGCCTTCCGCAGCATCTCCTCATCAATATTGGCCAGACGAGCAATAGCCCTGAAATGACCCACACCATGGTCTGCTTGTTATTACCAACTTCCACCATTGCAAAACAGTGCCCTGCTCCAGGTACCACAGGCCACCATCTCCACTAACAGAGAGTGGGGTAGCTGCCTTTTCTTGCCAC
The DNA here is from genome assembly GCA_016647715.1 of Pavo muticus. NCBI lineage: Eukaryota > Metazoa > Chordata > Aves > Galliformes > Phasianidae > Pavo > Pavo muticus. The sequence continues at coordinate 559,194 of JACDJE010000197.1, read as the reverse complement.
CTACCCCTAACTGCACTGATTCAACAAAGCCACTCCTTCCCCACCACTTCCCTTTCCACTAAAGACTCAGACATACATAATTACATGCTTCAAGTGACTCCCACCACGCTCAACTCACCTGATCCGTGTGAAGGCATACAGCAAATAAGCAGCTGTATTCCCTCGGTCATCCAGCATCTTGTCAAAGGAGAACACGTAGTCGTTTAGTCTGTTGTGGGAGAGATCTGCATATTTAATGCACCCAAAAGCGACTGACATCTGGGCAGCTTTCAGCTCTTCTGGCGTGAGGACCTATTACAATTTCAAAACAGGTAATGATCAAGAGGAGGAAAGCTATGTTGGCATCACAACCCCCAACACCTTGCATGGCTGGAGAGAGCCCTGGCAGCTCAGGGGGTTTTACTCCCATGGCAGCAGGTTCCCAGCTGCCTTTCCCCACCTGGGGGACAACAGCCCATCTGTGCCCTCAGGCCTGCATGCACATGGTGTACCTTTTGCTTCTAAAGCCTGCCCACCACATAACATCTACCCCTCTACCACCACACAGGTGGACTTTTGCACTGCACTCCCACTTCTCTCAACCTGTGCATACACACAGTACACACTGAGCTCTGAAATACCCTTACAGAGCATTTTGGATCAGCCAAACACTGAAAGAACACCTCTTTGGTACAGCTGCAAATGGTTTGTACCTACATTGTGTGAGCCCTTGAGAGCTCTTCATGGTGCTTCCTGGCGTTTCCATTTAAAAGGGAGCTTTCAGCACAGCATGAAGGAGCCATGCTTCCTGATTCCATTGCCTCACACACTGCTCAGACAGTTTGCTCCTTCTGTTCCATTCTGTGGCCTACCCTGTCCAGTTCTCTTCAGGCCATCAGAACCCAAGACAGAAGAAATCCTTTTAAGCAAGCGCTGTTGAAGGGAACAGGTGAAGCCTGACACCAGAGTCCCCTGCAGCTCTCCAAGCATCCATCAATCACCAGAAGTCACTAGACCAGCCTGCAGCTCTCATCATCTACCACCACCAGCTACAACCCAGGGGAGTCACAGGTGCCATCCCAGCAGTGTAGCTGGTGCCAGCTGCAGGGCCAGTTCTCCTGCCCTGCCCAGCTTCCCTCCCAGCTCTACTTAAAGCTCTGTAGTGCCAGCCAGGGGCCAGCATGCTGCCTGCAGTTCACACCTTACTGCTATGGGGTTGCTCTCCGTTCCCCAGGACAGCTCCCAAGTAACAGTACTGATTCTCTACAGAACCCACATCCATAGTCTCAGCTCACATCCAAAATGTGGAAGTTTCACATCTGTGAACAAATCTGGGTGGTTCTCTGGAAGGATTAGCTACCTTGTCCCGTTCCTTGTCTTTCAGCTTGTCCATGGCCCGTTTCAGTCCTTCTTCCAGAAGATCCATAAGACGCACTGTGTCCCCTGAACGAGTTTTGAACTTCTTCCTGAAAACACACACAGCCAAAAAGACCACCTACACATGAGGCAAAACTCTCCCATGAATTTCCACTGCTAACACCTTTGGCTGATTAAAAAAACACATACTCATGCATTCCTTTGTACTGAAGAACTGGGCACCAGACAGCTTACCTAATGAAAGGTGTAGGACTCTGACCACATACGTGGGGTAGCTGGGAAAGGAGCAAAGGGGGGGGAGAGAATGGACAGGGAAGGCTCCAACAGTCAGATCTGTTCCAGTCCCAGACATCAGGCAGGACACAGTACCAGTGCAAGACTCCAGCGAGGCATCTTTCTTTACTTTTGCAACAAGCCCACAGCAAAACCACTCGGTCTGCAGCATTATGTGACTGCAGCACACACTGGTTTAACTAACTGCAAGTTCACCGAGACACAAGACCAACTCTGGAGCACAAGGGCACAGCCTGCACACCAGGACACTGGTGTTCTTTTCCCAACTTTTACTCCATCTATCTCCTTCAGAGCAGGCAGAAAATAAATAAGGACGTCATGGCCCCTACCACTGCCATCTCCAACATGTGATTACCTTCCTCTGCACTTCCGCCAGCCAAGTCACAGCCCTCTCCCCAAATACCAGGCAGCAGAAGCCACACCTGACTTCAACACTACTGTCTATGTGCATCAAAGGGCTCTCACGTGCCACATCACATAAATACTTACTTGTCAATAAAAGTCTTCTGCACTCAATCAAACATCCTCTTCAGAGCACATTCAGAGGAAAAACTATATCTAGAGACTTACTTACTTGTCTTCTCCCAGCACCACTCCGAATGCTGCGTGGGTGATTCTGGTTACTTTGGGATCATACCAGCCGATCATCTGTCCAGCTGCAAACACTGTTTGTAAATGCACTGACTGCAAGGAAGAAATAAATATCAACAAACAGTTCTCAACCCACTCTTCTGGGTATGGCTTTCTTGTCACTTTCATTGCCTTTACAATGCTGCTTTGACAATGAGACTTCTTGAAATGTTTTTAGCTCCACAGAAATGTTCCACTTAGAAAGTTTAACCTTTCCAAGAACTTGCTGGGCATACAGAAGCAGCAAACAGCAAACTTACATCACCGCTCAGATACGGCACTGACAATCTTGCATTTCCTCAGGTAAGAAGAGATGTAGGTATACACACAGCACATCTCTCATCTCAGACCACGAGATTTAGACTCAGCATATCTCCAGCAGTGACTGTGCTTCTCTCATCACTTCATTCCAGGGCTCTTCACAGAGGCCACCAATCAGCACATCGGACTCACCGTTACACCACGAAGGTCAAAAGCCAATACAGCACATGGAAAACCCTACAGAGGAGTTCTATCTACCTTATTGTTGTGCTTGTTATTTATGAGATTTCTGATAATCTGTATCAGCAGTGACAGGAGAGACTGACATACTCACCTGGCCACTGTCGACAACATAGATAAGGATATCACCCTTCTCTTCAAGCAGCCTGTGTCTAAGCGCAGCCAGGTCAGAGGTGTCGTATGTGTAACCTCCGTCTGACTTCACGATTGTCAGCGGGACAGAGAAACCTGGGACAAAGACAACCTTCCGGCCATCATCCACCTGGACAAAGCCTAGAGAAGCAATGGAATTGCACTGTGTCATATCTCATGGGAAGGTTGTGGTACACGATAGGCAGAAACATCTCCTGTTCTGATGCTATCAGAAAGAGAAGTCCATGCACGTACATTAACAGACATTTAACATCTCAAAATACGAAAAAAACCCAAACACCAACCCTAAAATGAGGACTCCCTTACCAGCCAAGTCAGATTTTGTGTTGCACATCCTGAACTCAGGACTGTGCATAAGTCGGCAGATCTATACCCCACTCTGGCCTTTCCAAAAGAGACTGACTGACTTAGTAGGATTTAACAACTCATCACATCACTGGCATCCAGACCTTCACAGCTGCAAAAACAGCATTACAAAGGAAGGCACTAAAGGCAATGGAAGCTCTATGGAGATGCACAGTGTATTTAAGGGATAATCACCTAATGTATGTATTTAAGAGCATCACTACAGATGGTGAGACTCAAGAAATGCAAAAAGTCTAAATAGAAACACATAAAATTATAAACTCATTACAGTCTGCTTTGCTTCTCGTGCGTCTCAAGAATCAACCTGAACCCAAAGTGCCACCGCCTTCACAGAGGAAATTCCTCTGATGCAAGTTCTCCTACAGTCATAACACTGAGAAGGATACGCTGGTGAAGATAAAATAAATTCCAGTAGTATCTCATGCTATTTCCCACAAACTGCTTTTGCTAGCAGGAAAGATTCAATCCTTCTGGAGTGATACATGTAAGAATGGATTCTGCTCATGCTTCTCTGGGAGGAAATTCCACAGAAGACCCACTCAGAAATCGCTGCTGAGAAAAAGCAAGGCGGGGAACATGCACCTCTCTGAACAGTCCCAAGCCTCGGTGGCCAGGAATGAAGTTACCTCGTGTGCTGATCTGCAGAATTTCTGATTCCAAGGCAAAAAGCCTCACCTTTATCTTCAAATTCTTTCACGATATCTTTCATCATATCTTGGTAGAACGACTCCCCTCTCTCTGTGAGTGTGACATCCAGGCAGCTGTAGATTTTCTGGAACTCTTGAGGAAGAAAACAAATAAAAATACTGTCATTAAATCATACAGTGGGAACTTTAGTGGCATATATTTACTAACAGGCACAGCAAATCCCTTAATACTTTTTCTATCTCTTGGTAAAGCTATCAGAGAAGGACTCAGACTAGACCAAGGAGACAAAGGCTTTAGCTAAACTCCTCCAGGCAGGCCAGTTCTTTGTCTGCATAATCCTTTTTCTCTAAACTTGTTACAGCAAGGTGGCAGTGACTTCATTAAGAAAACTAGAGGATGGTGAGAAAAACCACGCCGTCCAAGTGCTGAGCCATGGCTGTAAATGCAGCACTCACCTTTCCGCGACACGTCACAGATCAGCTCCCAGGCTTTAATGAAGTCAGGGTCTTTGCTCTGCAGCAGCACCACACATTGGTAGGCTCGCTTCTTAAATTCCTCCTCCGTGTCAAATCTTCTCTTGGATTCCTATGGTAAAACACACTGCATGAAAGAAGCACCTGGTTTTTCCCTTGAAAAACAGAGCAGAACATCCACAACACACTCCTAAAGCACGCTCATCTCAGAACACAGCTCCTTTAATCATTCCCCACATGGATAACTCGAGACCAGGTACTGTAATTCATTCATTACCCATTGGTAGGCAATTGCAATCACCTATTAGCTGAACCTGCTTCTGAGCTGTTGACATAAATATCACAATTATTTGCGACAAATACCTTGTAAAAAGCTTGGAGATCCCCAATGGGAGGAGAAACCGTTAAGTAATCTGGAAATTTGTCTTGCAGGTGAGCAATGAGCATTCCGAACTGGGTGCCCCAGTCTCCTAAATGGTTTAACCTTGAAGCAATTAAAGAGCACAACAAAGATTTCTCAAACATACGTTTTAAAACACGAACAGTTTAAATACATATATTCTAAATGAAAAAACACATAGTAAGAGAAACCAACACCAGGCAAGCTCTGCCCCTGCTTCAGGTAAACGAAGCTGCTGCCCATCTTGACTCCTAACCTCACTGCACTTGCTCAGTTTCCTACCTTACTGCACATCAAGAACTATTTGTTATGTGCTTATAAAGAAGGTCAATACTGACCAAAGCACAGAGGGAGTTACTGTAGAAATATAGCCAAAGAACCTTATCCCACCCAAAAAGCAACTCTCACCTCAACACATCATAACCTGCAAACTCGAAGAGGCGGCACATACTTTCTCCAATGATGGTGGACCGCAGGTGACCAACGTGCATCTCCTTTGCAATGTTAGGGGAGGAGAAATCCAGTATCACCTTTGACATGGTACAAAAGGAAAAAATGAATAAAGGCAACAGCCATCACCACATCCCATGTGTTTCATGTGGATTTTGTTGGGTGGGCGGAGGGAGGCATGCCCACGCTGCTGGCAGCACATGACAGCAGAGCAGCCCGCGTGGGACCTCAGGGCAGGCTTCAACCCAGGTCTCCACTGCATCTCCCCCACAGGGTCAGGGATCAGTCCCAGACCCATCTGGGCACAACATGCTGTCCCCAGGGAGCCCTGAAACACCCCTGTCCCTCAACCACCAGCACCCCAGAGACCACAGCTGGTACATGTGGGCCACCCATGCCCCCCGTAGGATTTAACAANCCCCCAAAGTCACATAAAAGCCACTGTAACGACCAGGTGACATGGCCTCCCATCCAACAAATCACTTCTGGGGGGAAGGGGCAGGACTTTAAAGCTGCCTGCAGTCTAGCATTTGCTTCGTCCATATGGGTGCAAGATGCCCGTCTCTCACTGCCATCCATACCTTTTTCCTTTTGCCAATAGCTGGTGGTTGAACTCCATTCATTAATAGACTGCTCAGCTGCTTTGATACGAAATCCTTCCGCAGATGGACGTTGATAAAACCTTTAGAGGAGAAAACCAGCAATGAGTGTTGGAGCTTCTTAAGTGCCTTAAACCACTTTTCCTTTTTTTTCCCCCTTGGATTTCTCTTTCCTCACGTTGAGGACAAGAGCTTATGAAGTTATCTCAACTAAACAACAATTTACGCCAGCAACAGCAGAACAAAGCTGTCACTAGAAGACAGCAACTGTACCCAGATTAAAAGAGTCTGTTTCACACAGTGATGCCCTTTACTGCAGCAGTCAGAGTCTGCCTGACCACCCACAACGCCTTTTAGCCTTTTATTTAGAAAATAAATAACCTCATCAGGGTTTGCAGAATGCAAAAACGAGTCCTACTATCTTTTCTTTTCTTTTTTTTAATTAATATCCTAAAATGTAGTTCCATCTTCCATAACTCATGCTTGTAGAACAAGTGTTTTACTTCTTAGAGTTAACGAATGAATTGCCCAAGCCCCCTGCAGGCCTGTGCCACATTATCTTCATCTTTACACTTCTGCCCTAATGAATATGAGCCCTCCTATTTCTTCCTAAGCCCTGGGGACAAAACAGATGCAGCAGTTAGTAACTTACATGCTCCTGAAGCACCTCAGTGCCAAAAGGACGAGGCCTCCCCCTCACCCCTCCAGCAACAGCAGACATGCCAGGTCTTGGATGAGAAGGACATATCAATTTTTGCAGTAATTTCATATGATTGTGACCCCATACCTGCCCATTGATATTCAAGGTGTAAAACCCATCCATTAAGTGGAAAGATTTCTGAAGGAAATTTAGGACCACACCAACCAATTTAAAACAGAGGTAGATCTGCTGCTGCTGTGGAAATGTAGGGGCTATGAAGCTCACCAAGCAGCAGCTAATTCATCTCCTAACATCAACTGTAAATGACAAGCGAGTCAAACTCAACTCAGCTCCATCCAGTATAAAATCACCCGTTCAGCTTTCTAACATAAAAGTGTGTAACATGAAGTATCATACCAGGACCGGCAATTTCAACCTTCTCAATGCATTCGTTCTCAGGAATGTGTTTTGTTATTTCCTCAGCGATCTCTCTCGGACTAACCTTCTGTTCCCTGGTTTTGAGCAGTATCTGAAACACAAGAGCCAGTAAAATTCAATCCTCCACAGCATTCCACAAAACAAAACAGAAAATGTAGATAGTACTGTGTTAGAAGAGCCCCACGATCCTTTACCCTCATAACGCAGGCACACACAGGCCAAGGAAAACATCTCCAGCAACTTTTAAAGATTAGATCAGCTCTTTCCACACAACAGAAGGCTAATTAGCCCAACACATTCAGCACACCCAAAGGCTGGATGACAGAAGAAAATCTTTCAGGCTGTTAAGTGCTTTGGCAAATTTTGATTTCTTTAAACTGACTTAACTCTTTAAAAATCGAAACAGCCAGCATGTCCTTGCATTGCTGCAAAGCCTTGTTAATCCCTTTCACAGGTACCCTCAGCTGCGCCAGGCCTCATGTCTGAAGAATTTAACTTGTGCCTGCAAGAAATACTGAGAGAATCACAGAATGGCCCGGCTTGGAATCCTCAAGGATCACGAAGCTCCAACCCCCCTGCCAGGCAGGGCCGCCAACCTCCCCATTTAATACTAGACCAGGCTGCCCAAGGCCCCATCCAACCTGGCCTTGAACACCTCCAGGGACGGGGCATCCGCAGCCTCTCTGTGCAGCTTGTGCCAGCACCTCACCACTCTCATAGCAAAGAACTTCCCCCTGAAATCCAACCTAAATCTTCCCTCCTTCAACTTAAAACCATTTCCCCTTATCCTGCTATTATCTACCCTTTGAAAGAGTTGCCTCCCCTCCTGTTTATAGGCTCCCTTTAGATACTGGAAGGCTGCAATGACTTCTCTTCTGCCTTCTCTTTTTCTGCCACTGCCTTCCCTTCTCCATGGTTTCTGATTTCTGATTACAAGCTACCAAAACAAAGGGCATTCCATACTACCTTAGACTCAAACTGAAGGAATAAGTAAGTAATAAAAAGCAGAACCCAAGCTACCAAGGACGGTCCCAATGCTGCCTGATTTTCTTTAGAGACCATCAGAAAAACTGCTTGTAAGGCAGCTCTTTTTTTCCCTCCAAACTTCCCACAGTGAGGAACCGCAGTAACATGACGCAGGCTCCTGTTCTAGGTTATTCCACAATTCACTTGCCCCTTCCCCAAACTTCTTCTCACGCAGCTTTTTGCAGATCTTAGGAAAACACCCTTGAGGAGGATGCTGTGGGCTCTCCCCTCGCAAATGCTACATTCGTACCATATCCTATATTACTGCAATTGTTTGTTTCTGATGTGTGGTTTTTCATTCTTAATGTGCAATGTCTGAAAACATTCTATCACCCCACTCCTACCAAGGCCAAAAAAAAGAATGTGCAGCTCTTGGTCAGTTTAGAATCTAAGCTTGCTACTGCTTCTATATGCTAACTTGCAGTCCGCTGCAAAATGAGACTTCTGCTTTAGTCTGCAGTTCAGATCTGCTCCATCATTGATCATTACAGGATCCCTGCAAGAAGGTTACAGCTTTGAATGGGCAAGAAAAGCAAACTTCTGTAGGGATCAAACTGTGCTACCCAGAGTGCAAACTACAAGAAGAATAAATGCAAAACCAGATGCTAAGCATGTTCCACCAGATGACTGGCATGTCCTCTGAATCACTCCAGAAACAGCCACAGCACTCCTATTACTCTAAGGAACAGGCAGAGCTCCTTGCTCAAGCCCCTGGCATTAATATGCTAACAAGCTCAGAGGAAAACAATACACATTTATGAGTGCTGTTTCCACACCAGCGCCTGGAAGGGAGAGGCTGCTGTCTGGCACGTAGTGGCTGCCCTCAGTCAGATGCTTTCTGCTCCTCTTGTGGTGAGCAACGCCCCAGCTCCAAAGGTACCTGCAGCACGGTGAGATCCCTGACCTAACCCACTGCTCTCACAGAAATGACTGCGCTGCATCCACTGGCTTTGCTGCGTTGATTATGCTGCGTGTGTCAGTACTCCCAAGCCCAGTGTGTTGGCATGCCTTCCGAGGAACAAACCCTACAGCCAAGCCCAGCACAAGGAACGTTTACTCACCAGTACTGCTGACAATGGGGAACCTGAAGCCCTGGCTCGAAGTGGACTGGTTGGACACTGAGTTATGTGAACAATGCTGACACTGAGAAGCCAGGACGGCTCAAGAATTCTAACGGCGACTTAATTGGGGTAAAGCAGCGGTCAGAAAAATGGCAAAGCTCTGAAAGTCTGTGTCGGTGCAGTCACCCAGCACAGCCCTCTGGCTGCAGCCCAGGCACAGTATGCTAGCAGCGTGCTAACAAGACCAAGGGCAGACGTGTATTCAGGAGGCTGCTTCTGCCCTGGCACCGCAGCCCCAGAGCCTGCTGCCTGGCACGTATCGGTGCTGCCCAGGACACAGGCACAGGGCAGCCTGGGACTGCAGAACTTTATGTGTATTTATCTTACAAGTTGCTTCTGTTGAGACTGCATACTGCAAAACCAAAGATCTCTAGTTATGAAGAGTCCCTCTATTCCCTCAAAGGCAGCAATGCATTGGAAGTGATGACACTTCCTTCCTCTAAATGAGGATGTAGCACCTTCTTCCTCACCTCCTCGTTTTACTTCACTACAGTCCCCATACTACTGAGAAATGCCTGAAGTGCCTCTTACTCTGTCTGGGTCCTCTTTGGCCAATACCTTCTACAAACCAGCAGCGCCACAGTTTTCAAAGCAACACTGCTGGTACTTGCCAGGATTAAAAACCCCACTCCTTCCTCGGCACACACATCACAGGTGTTCTGTGAAGTGAAGCCACTGATGCAGCTGCCCAAAAACCTCCATACATATCATAACAAAACAAACACGATTTCTAAATTCTATTCCATATTTTAACAGAAAATACAGAATTAAGAAGTACTTAATCATAAATAAAGGAATACAAGGATTTAAATCCTACAAAATACCAGTTATTCTGTGGCAATGTGTAACGCAGATATTCTCAACTCATTACACTCATCTAAAAAGAGACAAAGATCTGCTCTGTAAAGGTCAATGCTTTCTGAAATGCCATTAGATATTCAGTGAATTCTCACCCCAGAGGGCTGAACAAGCCTTAATCAGGTCCGATACTGCAACTGCCACCAGGCTGTCTGCCATTTTGCTTCTAGCAGGCAACGCTCCCACTTTTCTTCTCTTTGCAAGCTCTCTCAGATTTACCTGTGTTATGCCCATGGCGCTGTTGCATTGATAATCCCCAAATTTGGGCTGCTGGCTCGGGGTCACCACCAGCGGAGGGTTTTCTAACTCTGGGTAGGCAGCCTGAATGGCAGCTCCAAAGATCTCCTGAAGACAGCTGTTGATATTAATCATGCTTTTCACTGTTTTATTTCGCTCCTCTTGAAGGCTCTGGAAAAACAAAATACAGAAAGCTCAATTCACAGCACATACAGAACAGCCACATCCTGCTGTCCTCCTTGGCTGCCTGGCAAAGCATGACTGAAAGATCCGGCTGACACCTCTAGGTACAAGAGCAACATCTACAGCTTGGAAATCATCAGATTCAAGAGGTACATCTCCTTTTGAACATCACAGCCCAGACGCTTCCCCTGAACGCAGCGCTGCGTTTTGTTTCTCACACATCTGTCAGCGATCCTGGTAAAGCAGCTGGGCTGCAGCTACATGACCGTGCGAGATAGGACAGCGTGGGCTTATAAACTGACATTCCTCATAAAGTCACGTTTTGTTTAAAGAACCAAGAAATATCTGAAGCACAATCAACAATTAAGACGTTAGAATGCGGAGTCACACACCACTAGCTGTAACAAACTGACATCATTTATTCACTTTCTCTTAATGAGAACAAAGCCATGTAATACACCATTAATCCTTACCTTGTGAAGGAAATTCAACCGATACTTCAGTTTTGCGTTTTCGTCTCGCAACCCTTCCAAACTCGGGGAGATTCCCAGGCACCCAAAGTTCTTCAGATGCTCAATTTCTGCAGTTAGTGACTTAATCTCCTTTTCCTGAAAAGCAAATGAGATGGACACACAGTGGGTCCTGGAGAAGGGGAACAGCAGGTGGGGAGTGCAGGACCTCAGGTACAGTCCTGCCTTGTAAAGATAACAACTACAAGCAAGTCGAGTAATTCCAAACAGTTGTTGTTTAAAGGTAGTTTGTATTTGTGCCAAAACATGGGTCAGTGAGGTAATAACCATCTTACTGATCTCACAACAGAGGCATGAGAAAGACAACAGATCAGGCTAAGAAAATACATTCTTAAAAAAAGCATTTCCTCCAGTTCTTCTTTTCCTTTATAATTTAGCAAAGATATCCAATGCTTCGATTCCAAATTCCCTGAAGCCTCCTTCAGGCGTCAGCCAGTTCCACCATTTCTAAAGCTGGGCCACATTTTCTCTCCCAGAGGATGAAACCACCACCACTGATGCAACCCGTGAGCTCACAGGGCGGTGTGAGGCCGGCCTGCAGTGTGCGTTCGCTCCCAGCTCACGGCATGTTTCCTCCCCTACTGCTGCAGTGGCTTCGTCTCTCAAAACTGCCATGAGGTGCTTGGGAGAAATCTCAGGTGGACTTTTACACTCCAAATGAACAAGCTCCAGCTTTCAGCTGTCCTTCAGGTTTGCACCCTCCACAGCCCAAGAACTCTTTGCAGTGGCAGCACCCACCACTCCCCTCGCCCCTCCTGACCTCACAGCCCAGGTGTTGTCTGTCATGCAGCCCAGCAGCTGAATGCTGCTGCAGGGAGCAGCCACTTCCCTCTCCCAGCCCCAAGGAACCCAGCTCTCATAAGCTTCTTCTCTGTTGTCCACCTCCCCTGTAACCTGTTCCACAGAGAGAAGTCAGGGTGCTGCTGGAAACGTACGCGGCAGCTCTAGGAGGCAGCGCTCCGCACCCTGACCCCTCATCTGACCCCGGTAGGCTCTGGGCTACCAACATGCTCACAGCAGGAAGCAGCTCAAGCTATTATCACAGACAAATATGCTGCCAAACCTTATAAAAAGGGCTCGTTCACTTTCTGCTCTTGAAACAATCTGAACGTTTTTTAATTAAGGAAACAAAATCTGGGTCATCCAATCTTCCGGCCCAGTATCTCCACCTGCACTGCAGCTCCCACAGGTGCCAGCAGAACTGCAGATGCTCAAAATTTCTGAGCTGGGCCAAAGCGATCTTAAGATTGCTCCATCTGCATAGCAAGCTGGAAAGCTTGTGAAAATTTTTGAGGTCGTTCCTCATTTGTGCTTCAGCTTCAACGCTTCCAGCACACCTCTTTTACAGCCCCAAGGTGTCCTCTGCCACGGGAGAACAAGCTGTGTCCTGCACTGTTAGATGATCCAAAACCAAAGCTATAGCTCAAGCAGAACTGCTTCAAACAGCCCATCCCAGCTGGACTTTTGTATCTTACTACTTCTCTTTTGAAACCCAAGGCAGACCCTTTTGCTTTCCCATACCTTTCCTCCCACTTATCCAAGAGAAAATATGCTTTCCTTATTTAAGTTTTCTTACTACCCTGACTTGGTGGCGTTTCATATAACTCACAGACCTGCTCGACAAATTTCCAGGCTGAACTTCACATTAAAATTGCTTGAGAGATTTCACTGCACTATTCCGTGTCTGTTTCACTGTAAATTTAAGTAAGCACTATGGCAACAAGTGACTCAGAGCAATGCTGGAGCAGCAAACAAATAATCACCATTTAAACTCACCTACACTCAAAAAACCTGGAATGTCCTTTAAGGAAACCACAAAGATTATGTTCTGCTCTCAAGGTCACACTATCTGTTAAGTCCTGCATCCATCAGCTCTCTGGCTGCCTACCCAAGCATTGCTGCTGCCACATAAGTTTCCCTTTTTCTGCTCTTCAACAGCTCACACAGAGGACTTGATCTCATTCAGAACCACTGAGCAGAAAGGCTGAAAATCAGCAGGCATTACATCATGTCCCAGAACAGAGGGGGACAGGACGAGAAGGGCTGGGCCAGCAGCACCACCCCACACCCATCATTAAGCTCACCTGAGAAAGTCTTTGCACACACACATTACAAACACCCTTAATCACAACAACCTGCAGTAAGCCTGCAAATAAGTCTAGCAAATCACCTGTGAACGCTGGCTATTGTTAAAGGGATACAAACCCTGAAACCTTCCTAAAAAATAAATTACTACATTAAAGCACAGACATCCCATTCCCCATCCTTTCCCACAGTATATTCTAAGGGAAGGAGGAAGAGAACACAACAGCACTGCACCTCTGATCTGCAAAACAAGTTACTGAGGAAAGGAAGGGCTGCAGTGCCAGGAATAAAACTCCATCCCCTACTCTACCTGCACAGCCCTGGCTGCATCACAACTTGTCAGTAAAGGGTCATACCTGATGACCACCTCACAAGAAGCTGCGGGAATTGCATGAAGCCATGCTGACATCTCCCAGGGCTCTTTGGTCAGCTCAGTACTAGCAATCTTCCCCTCACCTGTAAATACAAAAAAACTATAGCTTTCTCAAAAAGACCAAAATAATCCTTGTATTTTCTGAGAGCGCGTCATTCAGGCTCCACTGAGTTATCACTAAACTTGTACACGCTTCAGTCTATGGGCAGACAGTTTTACTCCACTGCATTAAAAAAATGAGAAAGCAAATGGCTGACAAAACACAGCAGTATTAGGAACAGCTCTCTCCCTTTCCTTCTCACCTCCCGCATGGTTTTATTGCTCCTCCTGTCTGCCTGACCTGCTGCTTAGCTGGCTCAGCACAGTGGCTGAGCACACTGCTTTCTTTACAGACTCGCTCTCCTGCAGAGCTAATGAACCCCGGTGGCCCCCAGGGGTCTCCCGAGCTGGGACAAGGGCTCAGCCCTGAGACGCCTTTCCTCTCTCTGCAGCTACAAAGGGAAACACGAGGAGCTGCACACGTTCAGCAACCAGATTTATTATCTCAGCGTTTTATGGCAGTGCTTCTCTTATGTTTAAACTGTGAGCTGAAAGCATACTGAAGCTTTGTCTGAGCACACGTGTATAGCAGGGAAAACTCACAGCCCAGCTGTGCAGCAATCCCTCGTGCCCAGGCATGTCCTGGGGCACCGTGAGCAGCGCACTTGCAGAAGGATGCAAAGTTTTCCTAAAGCTGCCTGTGTACTCTACTGTTAACACCAGTAGTAGCTAACGCTGACCGGACAGCCTTTCACTTTTACAAACAACCACTGGAAACAGCTGTCTCCATCCTCCTTCCCCACCACAGCGCTCTAAGGCCGCCGCACCCGTGCGGGAACAGTCTGGGCTGCCGCCTCGCCCCGCCTGGACCAACCAGGAGCCCCCGTTCTCCGGACCCGGCCCCCGCCACGGGCAGAAGCTGCCACGCTCCGTAGCAGCGCTTTGGCTCTGCTCGTACCCCAGAAACACGGCCGCCGGAGGGCGAACTACTCCGGCCGCTTTCTTCCTTCGAGTACGAAGCCCACCCCACACCCCGCGGCTGCTCGCGGAACGCCCCCATCCCTCCCCGGCACGGTTCCCCCCCCCAACCTTGCCCGAGGACCTCCGCGCGCCTTCACCACCCCGGAGAACTGCCGGGCCGAGCTGCGGTAGGCGCTCCAGTCCCGTCCCTGCCCCCACCTGCCGCGCCAGCCGGGCCTCCGCCTCCGCCACGCGCGCCTCCATCCTCCCGCTGCAGGAGCGTGCGGAAGCGGAAGTGGCAGCGCCAGAGCGGAAGCGGAAACGCTGAGTCGAAAGACAGCGCCCCCGGGCGGAAGGGAGGGCCCCGCGGGTCAGGGCCGAGGCCGGGCAGGGGGTGACGTCATGCAGCGCGGTATGCAGGAGACAAGAGCAGGCGAGGACCCACGTGTGTGCAGAACGGTTGCTTTATTCGAAAACCCCGCACGGAGCGAGGGGCCGCCACCCTCCGCCCGCGGCTTCAACGGGTGCTGCAGTCCCACAGCCCTGCAGTGCACCGCTGCAGTAACAGTGCGGCCCGTGGGCTCACGCTTCCCGTGCAGCACCTGCGTGCGTCACACGGCCCTCGGGCCTCGCTCACCGCACGCACGGCCGCCCCACACACACGGCCGCCCCACACACAGGAAGCTGCACAGTTCCTCCACCGCCGCTTATTGCCGTCACGCTGCTAAAAGGCTGAGCTGTACAAAAGGTTTAAACAGCATTATTTAAGAATAACAGCACCAGATGCTGCTTTTGTTCTTATTTAAAATTCTATTTCCCAAAAATACATTCCTAAATATACAAACTATACAATCTTGTCACTTTAATGCTGGTTTCTGTGATGATATACGTCAACCTGAAGTCCTTAAAACATCCACGCACTGACAGAAGCTAACATAAAAAGGCCTTGGTACCTTCATATACCACATAAATAACTTCAAAACAAAAAACAAACTGCAGTTGTAGAAGTGTCCCGAAAGCAAATACTTTATGGTGATCACACGTCATCCGCAGAGAGTGTTGGAATGTTTATCCTGGGCCGTGTGAAAAATGCCATTTTCTCTCTAGAAGAAGATGATCAGCTGTTAGTGCAATAGAGGTCTCGCCAGAAATGTGCATCATCTGCATTAACATGTATCCCACCATCATCTGTCACCACCAAGAACAGCAGCACACCCTCTCTCGAGCTACACCTTTTACACACACACCAGAGATCCCACAATACTGATCTAATCAAAAAAGCCATTTCAGAAAGGATCATTTTTGGCATGATGAGCAATCACAGAATCACAGAATCATAGGGGTTGGAAGGGACCTCCAGAGATCGAGTCCAACCCCCCTGCCAAAGCAGGTTCCCTACACCAGGTCGCACAGGTGGATGTCCAGGCGGGTCTTGAATATCTCCAGAGAAGGAGACTCCACAACTTCCCTGGGCAGCCTGTTCCAGTGCTCCGTCACCTCACCGTAAAGAAGTTCTTGCGCACATTGGTGCGGAACTTCCTATGCTCAATGCTCCTTAAGGAAGCAAAGGACTGCTTCTGTATTAAACTGACAATTGCAACTCGCTTGGTGCCAGGCGGGGAATGATTTGGACTACTTCTAGCTGCTTTGAAATCACTTGCAGTGCTGCAGTTACTTTCTGACTTTCAGATTGGATCTGAAAATTGAATTTGTTTTAGCAGAACAGTTAACTACTTGTACAAAAAACAGCTTTATCAGTACCTTAATCATCCACAAAGAAGGTAAGTCAGTTTTCACCCCCTTCACCAAACGATCCATAATTACCTGAATGACTGCACTTCCAAAGGCTCCTTCCGACTCTGCCCTCGGAGCCGGTGAACATCCTTGGCAGCAGCTCTCATCATTTTATCAGCTTTGAGCTCACACTTGTGTTCTGTTTTTTCCACCTAAAAAACAGAAGAAAGCTGTTTGTGTTTCCGGGAGGAATCGCTCTGTCTGAATAAATCCGTAAATACAGCAGTTTTACCTGCAGGTCTGAAGGGTTTGAGAACCGCTAACTCTGGAATCAGAAGCCACAAAAGGTAAATTGAAGGCTTGTCAACCACTGTAACCAGGAGAGGTTTTTGTAAGGTCTTCTTCAAGCCCCTCACTGAGAATTATGGCTGTCATCTATGTCTTCTTTGTATCGTTCTTTTTAAGCCAACACATCAGCTTATGCAAGAACGTGGTAATCTATTTTCCAAGCTCTATCCCAGAGGGCTTTTTTTAAAAAATAAAACAACTACATGCTGTGCCATCAGAACTTAAAACATTTCTGCCTGATGCCAGAGGTGCTCGTGTAAACCAGGAAAGCTGAGAAGTGGCCCTATGCACTAGGGAAAGGAACTTGTAGACAGAGTGAGGTTAAGTGCTAACCATTGCACACTGTACCTACTGTAGCTTGGGAGGCTGAACTTTACAGAACAGATGGGATTCATGACTTTCCATACTTGCACCTGAACTAAGACAAGAAATCCCTGTGCTGCACAGGTTCAGGAGTAACAGAATGCTACAGGAAGCTAAAGAGGCAAGACAAACTCCAACAAGGTTAGGGGAGGACTCAGCTCAGGGGCTTTCATACATCCATGCTAGACATACACTAACTAGAAATGATCATCATCTCAGGATCATCATGCACAAGTTTTACTGAGCTATTACTTCTCTTAGAAGAAGCAGATTTAGATGCCATCCTCCTAACCTTCATATTTGCAGGCAGGAAGGCACAGACTCTGGTAGTCTGTGCAACTTCCATCATCAACAGCTTGCTTGATGGAATCATAAGTACAAGACACGAGTGACTGTAGTGCTAGGGTTTAATTTCCAGGTTGTCTGAAGTCCCACTTCTCAAATCACACTTCTCAAATGTTAAATAAAATCCAAAGGCAGGTATTACTTACTCGTTTTTCCACTAGCCTCAGCAGCAGTCGAAATCTCTCATCATCCTTCACCCACTGCGGTAACTCTTTCTCACCCTGACTTTGAGCTTGTTCTAACTGTTCCTTCAGTTCTCTCAGCACAGAGATCTCCTGAACTAGCCGATCGTGCCAGGTTTTTGAAGCCTGCAGGTCCAGCTCCAGGTCTAGTGAAGTACGAATCAGGCGCTCTGTACCAACAGACTTAATTGAAGGCTGAAAAAAAAGTTGATGGACAATAGTGAGAACTGCCCGGCGCGCTCCCCTCATGAAAGGCCCAATAATTTTATGTGACCCGTTCTTGTTCTTCCAACATTTCTTAGTGAAAAAAAAAATAATAATAATAAAGAAATTCTGTTCTGAGCATCTGAAGCTGCATTCTTTTCACCTTCTTCCCCAGGTCATTACAGCACAAGCACTAAACGCTCTTACAACAATAAACACAGCAGAAAACTTTTTGCTACTCCAACTCTAATACGATGGAAGATATCAGGAACAATCTTTCTAAAATGATTCCTCTGAGGAAGCTCTAAAGTTAAATACCCCTGTCATATGCTGGCATTTCAAGGAAAGTATCCTTAAGAGAAGTATCTCACATGCAAAGAAAAGATTCCAAATGAAAACACTTGGCAACTGATTTGTGTTTACAAAACATTCTCCCTTTTAAACAGTTTTCACTTCTTCCTACAGGTCTGTACCGGACAAAAAGCAAGCAGTGATGCTTTTACCCGTTTCACTCTGACGCTTCGTCTCTCCATTGCATTTCGAACAAAGGGGGTTTTTTTGGATAGCGTTGAACTGTCACTGTCACTGCGATTCAGCTGAAAAACAGAAGTGAAAAACCATTTTCCATCAAACACACAAGTACATACTTACATTAGCAGCAACATCTCAGTGTAAGCTGTGATGTAAGCAGAACTTTCGGGTTTTGTAAAGACTGCAGTAGACACTGCCCCCCAAAAAGACTGAAACTTCTGAAGTCAAAGGGGAAGAGAAGAAAGCAGTGCCAGGACTCAGCAGAAAAATTGAGACTACGCAAACACTGGTGTCATTCTCTTATTAATGAAAAGCAGCATTTTATAGATCCAGGACTGCGTTTTCCTTACCCGACACACATACTGACTTTGTGGTCCCGGTGAAAATGTTTTGGAGCGGATGATGGTGCTACCCCTGACAAACTGAGTTTGTGGTGGATTCGCTGCTCTTTTGTCTTTTGGACGAACTACAGCAGAAGATTGTGCAAGGCTGTCTGTGTTTGTCTCTTTATCCACCTGAAAGACAGATACTGCAGTGTAAAATGCCAGCTTGCCATCTTACCAATGACATATCCAGGGCTGTCTGGCAGCCACCTGCGATAGATCTCTGCTTTCAGCCCAGAGGCATCGCACTTAAAACCAGATACTCTTTAGCCCTTTCCATCCAGGGTGTTCTGACACTTCACTCTGAACTCAGCAGCTGCTACATTAACTGTATTGCTCCCTAAGGGCTCCGTGTCCATTGACTGCTGTGCAACACAATTGAGTCCAATGAGCTTTGCCTGTTGGATCCAGTACATCAGTGTGAACCAGCAATTTCACATACAGAAAGTGAGTTACAATTTTCAAGACCACTCCCTTTCCTTTTGTGCATCTGCAGCAAATACAGATATAAATAGCTGTATGTACATGCACGGAGAGCAGATCTAGAGCACATTAATTATGCTTGTGAGAATGTAGCAACACTCAGAATTATACAAGGTCAAAGCCACAGCCACATATTAATGAAAACAGTTTCCATAAGTAACAAAAGAAGGCGTGAAAATGCTTATTAACCATGGGAAAAGTGGTCATGCAGTTATTTAATATTTCAGGTAGGTAAGCATTTAAAAGTCAATTATGAGCTTTCAAAAAACTGCTGCAGCTCTGATCAGCTCAACAGCAACCCAGATGACTAAGCAGCAGCAATTTCTCCCTTTAAACTGAAACCTTAAATAAAACAAGAGCTCCCTTAGCAGGAGATGAACTGAAAGGAGAAAAATGTTGACATCAGACAGAAAATATTCTAATAAACACAACAAATATTTTGACTTTCTAAAAGTCAGAAAATCTTTTGTTAGAAGGAAGAAAAAAGCACAGCCAACAAAATACACAGCCTGATGTACAGTATCACAGGATAGACAACACTGGTTCAGCATAAAGGACTTTGGGGTAGCACTGCACTTTCCTCTTCAAAGGAAGCATCTGGTGCAGACACAGACCATTCACACTAGCAATGCCTTGTGGTTGCAGAAGCAAATCAGGTCGCTGCCCAGAGAAATAGGAAAATGATTATTTTTAATACCAATCCATGAGAGTTTTCAGCAAGAGAAATTCTGCACAGTCAAGCTAGCCACACGAACTCACCCTGCTGAAAGAGTCAGTTTCCCAGTATAATTTGAGATTTGGCCATAAACAGAATAAAAATCAAGTAAGTACAGGTACTTCCTTACTGCAGAGGTCTGCGTCTTCAGTGTTCATAATCAGTTCTCAATCATTGCCTCACCAAGGCTTTTTTCCCTGAGGGTTTATTCCTTTTGACATTTTAAAACTAGACTGAAATGTGAACACTGCACATGTAAGAGTTTAAGAGAAAGGCAAAGGAAGATTTCATCCTCAAATCTTTGGATGGTGCAATTAAATGGGGGCTGCTCGGAACACTGCATTAAACAACAGGAAGTTTAACTGAAGCTTTACCTTTACTGCCATTTCCACGTGAGGATGGGAATTCAGACTTTCTTCTGTTTCCCACAGCAGTTTTCCAGCACAGAATTCTTCCTCCTCTTCTGCTTCATTTTCACTGATCTCATCCAGTTCTTCCTGCTCAGCAACCTCTTCATCTTGCCTGTTAAGAACAGCTTCTGTTACTGAACTGGCCTGTTCTGTACTATATTCAGGTGTTCCAGAAGGGGGTTACTTCTCGTAAGCTGCAGAACAGAAACTCATCCCTATGGCAGTCAGTTGCACCTGTAGCCAGTGGTTCTGCAGCAACTGAGATTACACACATGAAGTATTATATAAAAGAGAATAAGGAAGACTATAGTGAAGCTGCACTAGAAGATGACCATTGCAACCAGAACCTTCCATTCACACTGATCTTGCTTCAAATGGAGAAAGTTCAGGGTTCAGCCATGTGGTCTGAGCTTAAGACGAGTACATTTCTCAGAATGCAACTAATCTTAGTTTATGAAATGATACTGGAGAAAATGGAAACACTTTTTTAAATATCCTTTTCAGCTCCCTTGAACTCTCTGCCAGCTTTTCAATCAAGTCCATTGGTCTGGCTTGCATTTTTATTCCAAACTTAAGGCTCCATTAATAGAATCTGAAGCTGAACAATGTAAGCAACCACCAAAACTAATACTGAAGCAAAACCATCCACCATGCAGTGGAGCTTTCAGAGGTTCACAGCGCATTCTACCAAAGAATGAACATGGTGCTGTTGTATCTATTTTTAAGCTTTGAGCTTTGTTCTCATTTCCCAAGCACAATCTCCACAACAGAAGAAATAAAAATTTCACTGCAAGATGGAAGCAGCTCTCCACAGCTTGGGATCACCTACTTTTTTTCTCTGCATATCAATTTTCAGTCCTGAATCCCCAAACGCTCTGATAATCCCATGATAACGAGACAGTAGAATGCTGCTACCTACCAGCTCTCTCCACTAGTTAAAGTGGCTCTGCTTTCCTCCAGTTTCTTCTCCACAGCTTCCAGTTCAACAGCTGTCTGCTCTAAGAGTGCTGATACGGAGTCCTGAGGAGCGCAAGAGGCTTATTGTAAAGGTACTACTCAGACTATAACATGCCCAACCTTTTGGTCAGAACAGCCCCGCCAGCTTTCTTCTGGTAGCAGGAGAAAGTTGTCATCTCTACATCCACACTGCTCAAGCAGCTCATTACACGTACAACATGCAGTCAAGACCACTGAGTATACCTGGCCCAGCTTTCGCCAGTTTTGCTATCTGTACAGCATGGGTGCAACTACCAGACGGAGCATATTACATTCATATCGCATGCCACACACATAGAAAGGTTAAGTGTGTATTTTAACTTGTTCAGCAAGTTCATTGCAGCAAGGTAATCTGTCTAGTGAGAATAAAGGCAAAAGCTGGCACACTGCTTACACCAGACCACATACCATAGTCCTCATGCTCCACAAGGTGCAGATTTCAGTAAGCAGCTGGCCTGGGACAAGGGCATATCTGTAATCACTCTACTATTTTGCTGCATTTAGTAACATTCTCTGTTCCAAACATAAACACGCCAGACTTTACTTCTTGTCTATTGTAAAAGACCTTCCTTCACCCCAACAGTACTAATGAGAGGGTTTGTAAGAGATTTCTTTGAGTTAAGGAGTTCTTACTGTTTTGTCAGTGCAGGCTATTTCAGAATGAATGTTTCCTTGTTTACTTTTTCTGTTTTGCTTCTGCAGATACTTAGAACTAAGGAGGTTATACCAACGGGTTGATTTCTCTCCGGATCTACATATTTCAGCAAGGCTAATTTGTGCTCCACCCTATTGAGAGGGAAAAATAGTTTTATTACAATACTGAAATGCACTAGTACTATACCAGTAAGAAGAGAGCAGAAGGTCAGGACTACCTGAGTTTGCCAAGTTCACCAGAAAGAAAACTTGCCCTGTTTATCCCCATCATATCTACAGCATGTGAGGAATTGCACTAGTAATGCTTTATGCTTAACTATTTTAACATTGGTTAAGACTCCCAATCCAAATATCAAGTGCCTTATTACAGGCCCTGTGTACAAGTGCTAACAGTCTTGCTGCAGCTGGGAGAACTTACAGCCACAGCTTCAAAATAAAAAGGAACAGGAGAAGACTCCTTTCAAGAGACCTGCAAGGTTGACAAAAACTAATATCACTCTTTCAGACTGTGACATTATAGTTCTGTGTATTCCATTCTTCATCTGCTTTCCCTTTTTCCCACCTCATATTTAATACACATATTTACAACCAAAATAAAGTTGTTCTGCAATGTGTTTAATCAGTGTCTGAGCAGACTCCATTTCACTAGCACAGTTCAACAGACCGCATACTGAGCGAGTTAATGTGGTCCCATCAGGAGCTCAGGTACAGTCGGACATTACATGCTGCCAGACAGGAAACCTCTATTTGGAAAACAGATCTGTTCCTGAACCCAGACTTGCTTTGCAAAGCAGGTGAAGGAAGAAATGCAGAAATATCATAAAACATGTACTTCCTCCAGCCAAAGGCGATGCTACAAAACACTTCCAGGAGAAAAAAAATTATGTAGCTTAACTGTTGCTTATATCCCAGTTTGACACGCTCTACTCGTGTTCTAAAGTACATTACTCCAGAAACAGTGGCATTTAAATCAAGTTATCCAGTTAGCACTGAACAAAAGGCCGGACTAACAAGAAGGGGCTAAACGTCTCGGGAAATACAAGCACTCAGAACAACAGTTATGTGATTTTTAATAGTGAAGCTTACGGATTATCAAAAACTAGACTCTGAGAAGCTGCCACAATTCAAAGTTTAAAATTTTGTTCAATTTGAAAGGGAAAATAAACACAGAAAATGTATCCAAATAGATGAATACTAACCAAACATTCTTCAAGGCGAGATTTATCTACAGTGCAAACATCAACTCTTAAAGTCTTCTGGCGTAAAGCTGGGTAAGAGATAGAAACCCAAAATACTTCATTGTACATGAGATTGTCTGAAACTTCCACCGGTCTTGTGCGAAACAAGCAGCTTGTGCTTTCCAAACAGGGCAGGACTGCCACGCGAATGTTCCTATTGCGAAAAACATGCTGCAGTCAGTACTACTGTACAAGTCTGCAGTCACCGCCATTGCAAGAGCTCCATTGATCTGTAAGCCAAATTCTTCCTAAGCACGGCGAACATGACTGTCCTATCCTGCTCTCTGGAATGTTAGTCAACAGGAAAAAGGAACACCTCATCACAAGATCAGAGACAAGGTGGTGTGAGTTGCTGTAGGTTTCATCTCTCTGAATCTTGTGATGGAAGATCATGGGATTGTTTGACATTGTGGTTTACACCTGCACAGTTTGTCGCTAAACAGAAACTTATATGCTAACATGACCCTTTAGTAGAAACAGCAGTGCAAAACTCGATCAAGCTCATGTCAGTTTACTCATTATGCAGCTGAATTTAAAAGTTATGCCTCGATTGAGTCTAGTAGAACCTGTGCATTTCCCTACACATGGATGCATCCGTGCACATTTCCAAGATGAGTTCTGCAGTAGAATTAGAGCCCTCTCTCCACTTGACACAGTTGCTCTGGGTGCTAGTGGAGTTAAGAATCTTGCTGGCTGGTCTTAATCCCAGTGAAGTTTGCCCTACTTAATACAGACCTTTGAGGAGAAATTTGCATCCTGTTCCAGTTTGAGTACAGGCCTCATAAACGATGTGACATTATGAAACTTAGAAGCATTTCAGAAGGGGTACATTTTTTTAAATTATGTATATTACATATATATATTAAGAGTGTGAACAACAAATCAACACCTGTTTAGCTCCTAATGGAATCTAATACAAATACATCAAGTGTGTTTGTTTTGCCCACTTACACTTTTTGGTCCTGTTGTAACAGCAGTGCTTGAACATTACTCAGCTGAATAACCAGTATTGCAAATTGCTTATTTTTTTCATCATATCTGAATTGAAAAGACACAAAAAAACCATTAGAGAAAAGTCTGCCACAGACACCATGAATGAGTATTCCACTTGTTTCAGCAGGAAGGGAAAAAAGCATTACACACCTAAGACAAAACTGTAACGGGAGCACTGGAGCACAACAGTTTTGTGTTACATGAAGTTTTGCTACCAGAACGTGCAGCATAACTTTAGAATTCATACATACAATGGACTACAGATTTGAGTTACCGCACTGATGTTTTGTGGATCTACTTAATTGCTGTATTGAACTAAAACCTTTTGGAAGTCCTTATATAATCAATCTAATACAAAGAAAGTTGCATGCAGAACTACTTGATGCAAGCATAGCAAAGACATTAATGGGTAACCATTGTTTCAATGTTGATGGCCACGACAAGACAAGTTTACGCTTCTTATTTTTCTCTATTTTCTCTATCCCCTTCTGCTGAATCATTTAAGGACAACACCTCTGTGCCTACCCTTCTGTGCCTCACCTACTTCTTGTGGGATTCAGGCGTGGCCAATGATTATCACTTACCCTCATCAGCTTTTGCCCCCACAAACCGCATGCTGAAGGAGGCAGAGGGAACACAATGCTTCCTTCAGTCCAGCAATGTCAGTACTCCAAATGCTACTTTGTACTGTCATACCGCTATCACCATTTGATTTCTACTGACATGAAAGAAGGTAACTGGGCCAAGGATCTCACAGAGATGAACGTAATTGTCAAGTACAGTATAAACAGAGTGTTTGTTAATACCAGTGGGATAAGGTAAACATGGTAAGTAAACAGAACAAAGCACAAACTTGAATATTCTTTCTACAGGAAGGAAAATCCAATAAAAGTACATAGTGCTTACCTCATTGCAATCTGCACTTTAGCTGTCCCAACTGCTTCTGTATCATCACTGTCAAACACCATCACTTCTGATGCACACGGTCTGAGAGAAATCAAAGACAATTAAGGGCTTAACTTCCCTCTTATTGAAGGTGCTACCACGTAAGCAATAGAAAATCTTTTGCCTACCATTCAGGAGTTGAGCATATAGACTTTGTAAAACTAGCATCTAGAAGAAAGCCCAATTAAAGAAGTTCAGTCACCCTTAGAGGTATGTATTATGTATTGCAGCCCTTATCAGCAGAAAGTCATATGCCTTCCCCTTTCGCTGCCAAGAAAGCCACATGACAAGCTGTGCAAAGAGAAAGCAGGGAGGGCTATTAAAGGGTTCCCTTGACAGGATTTTATTAAAGACAGCTGACTGCCCAACAACAGAAATAAGACTTAACAGTTAAAATCCTGTCCTGCACCATGACAGCAAAAATTCTCAAGTTTGATTAGATTTAAGTCATTCCTTTGTTTCTTTAACAAATCAAACTTCCCTAAGAACATTAAAAGTAACAGAGTACATTGATTAGTCTTCTTTAAAGTAGCCACCTGCATAGCTTTTCCTCCCAGTTCCTCCTCCAAACTTTTATGTGCTCTAAGCCCCAACAGCTACATTTACCATCTAACTGGCTCAGAGACTATCCTGTAGCATGTTAAAACAGGATTAGCATCAAAATGTCTCCCATATTACTTGGCAATCTTCTGCATTTCATCTAAAGAGGGCAAATGTTTTGCTCATCCTACCCTCACTATTTTTTGTAGGCATCAAAACAATACTGCAGCCATTACAAAGGTTGCCAAGTTAGCAGCCCAAACATTAAGTCACGTAAGGCATGAATACGCATGGGATGCATTCTCTGCTTCCCCCACATTCTCTCTCCTTCCCTCCCACCCCTTGCCACAGAGCTCCCTGCCCCATTGAGGGAACACAAGGGCCCTAAGATATCTCCCCGAGTGATTGTTTGACTTGAAACTACAAGGTCTAATTTACAAAGCATTTCACAAGGGAACAGTCCTGTAAACATACATACTCATCTCTCTGGAGAATTCATTAGTAAAATGGATGGGAGTAGAGATCAGCTGTTTTTCACCTCAACAGTCATGTACAGAAAAAAAAAAAAAAGCCCCGTAATATATATCTCTGTCAATAAAACCAGTAGGAAAACCCACTGTAGATAGAATTAAAACAGGTATCAATAAGAACATTATCTTTCAGTGTACTTTTTGTCAAACCCCTCCAGATAGCTTTAGCCAGCACTACGTCCAGAGCCCCAAGAGGAGCAGTAGTGCACATATCATTCTTAACCTAGGTACTAAGAAATAAATATCTGCACAAGTCACGTACTGAACCCAAAACACCCAGAAACAGCATCACTGTGCAGACAGCTATAAGGTGGTTCACAGTGCTTCTGCGTTCCTCTGTAACATACCAAAGGCCTTTCAGGCTGAGGGCTGTCACTGCCACCAGTAGGGCTTGCTGGCTGGCAAGAAGGGAGCATTACACCTGCCAGATGGCTCTCTGCTAACAGTCACAGCTCACCAGTGCTTTCAGAAACAGATGAGGTGTTCAAGCAGTTCTCCATGAAGACAGAAGTGAAAACCTTGTTTCCAGCAATGGGATACGTAAGTCATGTTTACAATTCAATTCAACCTCCTTACAGTTTTGGTTTTTTTTCAGAAATATTAAAGAGCCCTAGGTTGAGAATCTTAAGTCATCTAATCACAAAAAAACCATCCAAGCAGCATTATCCCAGCTGACTCTTGTGTGCAATGCTGAATCGTTAGCTTCTTCCTAGAGAAAGATCTGATGTCTACCTTTGCACAGATGCTTCATATACCCCGCTATCTCCAGCAACAGATTCATCAGACACTGCAGCTGACACACACGCCACCTTCAGTGCCGTCCCTCCGGTGGTATTTACACCTATCAGAAAAGCACAGAGGAAAACCAAAAAGAGACGTTAATGAAAATGAACTGTCTGGATCAGAAACAGCTTTTTCCTCATTCTCCCCTTGAATTACATTTTTTTCCCCACCCCTCTTCTGGTAAACAACAGCACATTTCTGAACGCAGACAGCACAAAGGCAAGGTGACTTGTGCTCATCAGCCAGAGCGGAGTTAGTGCTTACGGAGAGTGCCAGACTGACCTGGAGAGCACACAGCTTTGAGACAACCAGTGGAACAGCACGTGGCAACAAGGAGAGCAGGAGTTGCACAGTCAATGCCCATTTAATACCTGGCTCCTGCAGCAGAGTGCCCACAGACGGAAGCTACACTGTGCTGGCTGCAGTACCAAGGCTGCCCCAAGTACCTCTGGGGGTACACATGAGGGGCTTCAGAGCATTTGAAAGGCAAGGAGGTATGCAGGACAAGAAGACAACGTGTAGAAGATATAGAGCTTCTAAGCTCCAAAAAAGTTATGCATCAATAACCAATAAAAGAGCTTCTCCTGCAAGTGAGCCTTGAGCAGATACTAGCCCTTCTGTCCTACTATCATAAAAGCAAGAAAGGAAAATGCTGGTAAATGAGCTCTGGCCAGGAAGGGATTATTTGAGGGGTATATCCTACCTGGAGAGCTTATACCATGTTTAGCTTCAGTGAGGAGGGAAAAGCAAGAAAATATCCCCCTAGACCAACTAGGTTAGCATACAAAAGACAGACTATAAGTTTGGAAAGATGAGATTATCTAGATACACATGGGGAGAAAAGTTACTGGACTTGAGGCAGCAGACACAAAAACACAGGGAAGACAAGAGAGAAATGGAGAGAGGTAAAGCAAAAAGTTTCGCATATGGATGTTAAGGAGGTGGTGCTGGGTCTCTGCTGTATGGGAACCACAAATAGGATTCACAGAAATGGCAGAGAGCTGTGCCAGGCGAGGGTCAGACTGGACACGAGGAAAAAATTCTACACAGCAAGGGTGGTCAAGCACTGGAACAGGCTTCCTGGAGTGGTGGCTGACGTCTCACACCATCAGCATTCAAGAGGCTTTTGGACAATGTCCTCATTAATATCCTTTAACATTTGGTTAGCTCTGGAGAAGTCATGCAGTTGGACTCAGTGATCTTTGGTAGGTTCCTTCTAACAACTATCCTATTCCATTTCTTGTGCTACAAAACAGGAAATGATGCACACTCAGAATTTTGGCAAATTTTGCAGACAGAAGCTTCAGCCATAGGTCTGAGAATTGGGTGTGCCAGAGCAGCTAATGAGCACTGTGGCACATCCAGCTCATCCCCCTCCAACAGTGGCACGGCCCTGGAACATCTGCTCTGCGGGTGAGGACAAACCATGCTGTCACACAGAGAGCAACAAACCCCACAGCAGAGGTGTGGGGACACAGTCCTCCTGTGGGATTTTTGTCTTTCCAAAGAGATCCCTTATGAAGACCCTGAATCAATCTACTGTTTCCATCCCATTTTTTTTTCCTGCACACGGTTACATAAAGCCCCATAATTAAAAACAGATTTGAAAAGCACCGGTGCAAGAAGTGTGCAAGCTCAACACAGGATTGTAGACTGATAAAAAGACTTGTTCTACAGTTATCAGTAGAGGGTGCTACAGGTAACACCAATATGTTGCTCGTGTGTGCAAGTAACTTAGGCCAACTCATCCTTTTCTGTTGACAGTACCACCAAAGGATGGTTGTTTTTTTTTTCCCAGAATGCCCACAGAACTGCTGGACAGAAATTAATATCAAGACCTTTTCCCCAGAGGTCAAACCACGTGAATAAACTTTGCTATCCGTAACACACCAGATCAATCATTAACAGAAAGTAGTGGAGATGTTTCATACTGGCACTCAATTCAACCTGCTCCCTCTCACACCACGTGGGAGGGCCCGGCCCCTTGTGCTCCCCACACCCTGGCCCCAGGTATGTGAGAGGCCAGGAGTATTTCCTCTTCCTTCCGCACTGCTCTGTGCCCTTTCTTCCCTGGTTCCTCCCCTGCCTTCTAGTTGTTGGAGGTTTATGCATTGCTCCCTGAAATGCCAGTCCAGGAATCTTTTCATATTAAGCTTCTTTATTAAGAAGAACGCTGCAAATCGGTCTCCACATGCTTAAGCTCTTTTTCTCCTTTGATTACCAATGCCATTTAATCACTTCAACCCAGAAAGCCTTTGCTTTTGATAACTCCACCTGAGTATCTTGTGGTCAAGAGGAGTGAACGAATTCTCTCAGTTCCCCAGCGCACACTTCTGATCCTCGGACACACCTCAGATCTGTAACAGTTTGCAATCACTTCTTTTCCAGCCCCTTTTTTGCTTGCTAGCTTTGCAGTTAAGGAAGCTTAAGCCTGCCACTATTGGAGGCCTCTGTTTTGTTTTTTGCTGTTTTCTGGTAACTTTTTGGGACGCCTTCACCCAGGGCAGGAGCCCCTGGCACAGGCTAAAGTGCAGAAAGCTGATGGGTAAAGCTGATGGGTACCGCCATGTCAGTTGGGGCATCTCAGAAGCAGAGAGCTTCACTGTGCGATGCTTCAGCTCCAGCCTTCAGCTCTAAGATACACGAAATCCCATAAGAAACAGGAACCCTGTGACAACTGGAACCTGCTTCATCTCATGGCAAAGGTGCATTTAAAACGAAAGCAACTGGCAGAATTCTGACTCATCCTTACCCCAGTAAAAAACTGGGAATAGAGGGGATGCACAAACACCAAAAATACAGTGGGTATATAGACATCAGGATGCTGAAGTGTAAACCTGAATAAAGATGAAGGGGTTTCCTGAAAAAGACACCATGCACCCATCCTTCCCCCCCCCCCCCATTTCCTGTAAACCACTTAGACACTCAGCACTTTAAGACTCACACATGCACACTAGACCCAGAACTTCTTCATGTAGCTAATTAATGCAAAGTTTGGGTTTCTTATTTTAAGCTGTATGTCTCTGAAGAGATATTAATCAGAAAAGCAAGTTTGTGGAAGTTTTCAACTGATTCTACTCCCTTCTGTATTCCCAAGGTGGCTGGTAACACTTGCTATGTTTTTTCCTCAGCTCTTTTTTTTATTTCATTCACACAAATAATTTTAAGTTTTCTTTTCTTGCCATTTCCTCTTTCATGGGCTCTCACTGACACACCGTAACAAGAACTTGAAAATGCATGCTTTGGACTGTCCTCACATCCTCAAAGAAAGAGAGATACCACCAAATTCCAAGGTCTGCTATTAGTTTCACCTAAACCACTCAGCTGTCACTCAGGTAGTAGCAGAAACCTTACTTTAGCCTCAGAAGTGGCAGGGATTTTTTTTTTTCCTTTTTAAGAGGAAACAAAAGCAAATCTTTCAGATCTATACTGTTCAGCTCTTCTTAACAAGAACATGTGAGCATGCTTTGGCCATGAGGCCGCGGACTAACACACAGCTGCAGCCACCTCATTTCGGGCGTTACACCAAACTGCTCACAAAATGCCTGAGGAGTAAAATCTCGTCTCATTATTGCCCTGAAATAAACTACTTATGGTGATTATTTTGTCTGCTGACTGGGTAACAGTAATAATCGCTTAATCTGCTTAACACCTTAGCTTTCACTCTAACAGCCTTGACAAATCTTGAAGAGCTAAAAAGGTTAGAACTAATCAGCGTCCTGTTCTAATAGGAATAATTACCGTTTCCTACTCAAACCCATAATATCTCTTGCTTATAGGAAAACAGTAACTTAAAGGGGAAGCTCTGCACTCATGCCCTTTACTGCGTTTTAAATAGCACCAGCTTTTCTAATGGCAACCGTGACAGAAGGAAGTGATAACATGGTGCTAGTTCCCTTTATTCACATAGGCTTTTTTAATAATCCTGTGCAAAACTGAAAAAACTGAACTGCCCTTTCATACATCTATAGCCAAGGAGTTCATACTGCCTTCAAGCTATTCTTTGCTACACTTACAACTCAGGCTCTTGGAGTTGTTTCCGTTGGGTTTAACCTTACTGCCAAGACA
The DNA here is from genome assembly GCA_016647715.1 of Pavo muticus. NCBI lineage: Eukaryota > Metazoa > Chordata > Aves > Galliformes > Phasianidae > Pavo > Pavo muticus. Next base: position 528,389 of record JACDJE010000197.1, on the reverse strand, counting down.
CCAGCTTCAGACAGGCCCCGGCTCATGGCATTAACTGCCACTTCCTGCTTCCCTCCACCACAGTGGGGCCATCACTCCAAAAATGGATGAATATTTCCCACCCACATATGAGCCATATGTATGCATCGGAACATTCACACTCTTTACATGTCTTATTTTATCATGCTTACAACCTAAACACGTTTTTGTTGCTAAGAGACCACCCCCTCAAAACAGCAGAAACTTGAGCACAGCCTTGACACGTCTGCTCAGCTAACATTAATGAATTCACTGCCACTAATTTACTGGGATCCAGAGCGAGCTGTCTTGCACACTGACGTGGCAGGGAAGGATTCTGACTATCATCTGTCTACTGTTAAGCTGAACGGCCTTCCGAGTCATCCTCAGATCTCACCCAAAACATTTTCATCAACATGGCATTATATGTCTCCTAACGTCAGACCTAACACGACAGACCTCACTCTGAGTAGCTAAGTGCCTAATTAATCCAGACATCCCACCACTGTAATTTATATTTGTGTATATGTACGAGTCACTAAAAACAGTCTTCTGGATGAATCATCAAATCACTGGTGATTCTGTGCACAAATTAAAATACCAAGCCTTTCTCCCAAGCAGGATGTAGAAAGGAATACGCTTTCCAACACAGATATCAAAATGAGGGACGGCTTTAGCAATACTTGTGTCTTAATGCCTTCTAAAGTACATTAAAATAAACCCATACATGTGCACAAACATATTCTGTTATCATACCTTGACCTAGATGTTTATCTCCTGCTCTAGGCTCTTCCAGTCTACAGTTGCCACTCTCGATGTTTAGGGTGAGTTCTGAGAGATTTGTACTTATCTCTGTATCATCAAAATCCATATGGCTTGAAAAGGCATCACCAGTAAGGAGTGGGTCTATCACCAGTGGAGAGCAAGGTGGGGATGGAGAAGAGAGAGATGACCTTGGAGATAGTGATGTCATGGATTTTGGAGTACCAGACAGTGATCTCAAAGCCTGTATGCGACTGGTGGCATCTGCTTTGTGAGTTTTTGCTACTTCATTTTCATGAATAGTGGTGATACAGCCTGACGGCCTAAATCCAGTGGCTCCTTCCAAGAGCAAGTCAATCTTGTTTTGATAGTCTGAGTCCAGCTGCTCCAACTGCTCCATGTGCTCACAGTAGAGGTCAGTGAAGCTGGCAGAGGTGGACGAATCCTGGCTGGAGGTGGCAAGAGATCCTCTGCTCGATGCCAGAGAGCCAGGGCTGCTACTTGAGGAGAGGGAAAGCATGCTGGCGGAGAGACTGAAGGAGACAAGTCAGAAAACGGTTATATTGTATTTCTTGATTTCTGAAATAGACACTAAAATACCACCAGGTCTCCAAGCGCAGACAGTGCATCTTGCTTTGTCAGCTCAGGCCATATGCATTAGCTCTGTCTACCCCAGCCTAGAACCAGAGCTTACCCAGTGGAGAAGTTAGGCCACTTTTCAATAAAAATGGAGTTCATACACATTTTTGAACTCACCATTACCATTCTCCTAAGAACTCCTGTTCAGCCAAAGCAATACTAAAACAGTTTCGAAGCAATCAGAAATTAGTGACAACATTCTCCTCCCATTTCTGTTTGGAAAAATCTGTGGTAGCTGTTAATCTCCAAAGGCCACCACAAAATAATAATAATAATAATAATAAAAAAAGCAAGGTCATGCAAGCAGATCAAGTTATTGCATCTGTCTGTCCATACAGAAGAAATTTCCCATTCACCTCAATCTTGGAGATCAGCTCAAAAGGACAATACCAGCTGCCTGGAACTTGTCCTCAGACACGTGGCCCACACAACATGCAGCAGTTTCCAGAACACCGGAAGGATTTACCTACATGAAAGGCTGCTACATGGACCCCAGGGCCGTAAGAACAAAGGTACGAGTTGGGGCTGAACTATGAAATTAGTCCTCACTAATTATTTTTTCCCAGAGACCTAGTTTCAAAATATAACTAACAGTAAAATTAGTTTTAAGCAAGTGCTTAGACCTCTAGTACTGACTATGTATACCATCCCTAGAAATTCCATTTCAGTCAATTCTGCTGCTTCACATAATAAATACCTTGCTTACTGCTGGCTGTTTAAGGACCCCTTAATTGTTACTTTGGATATGGACTAGCTATTAAAAAACCCTCTGTATATGTACAAGTGGCTTAGGCTTAAGTTGTCTCAAGGAAGAACAGGGAGGATGTTTATAAGCCTAATAATCCATTATTTATGGGAACAAGCTAGAAGCTTTATCATAATATTATGCCTATGACCTTACAAGAAGAAGAATCCAGTATAATTTTGGCACAGAATGTCTTCCTTTGTACGACATATGTGCACTGCGCCACGTTTGTTAAAAAAAACCTTTGGGTGAAACAATTGAGATGCAATAAACATTTCTGCATTTTAGCGGTGTATGTGAATCTGTTAAAGGCTACTGAATCTAGGGCTCCTCAGTACTTTTCTACAAAAATGGAGTGGGCTTTTTTGTTTGGTTTTGTTCTAAATTAACCTTGTCCTCATCAGCCAACTGGGCTCAACTTCACTTTGTGCGTACCTTTGAATGGCAGACATTTTGTATTACAGGGTTAATAGCAAAGGCTTATTCTTATGAAGGAGCATGCCAAGAACACTGAGAACATAGTTAGGAAAAAATTAGTTTCACATGCTTCTTGGTCACCTCAAAAGATCCCTGATCAGCTAGAAGAAACCAAAATGATGCAGCTCCACTGCACAAGAACATCACAGATAGCTATTCTCCATGGTGGCTTATTTACAAATCAGTCTTGCACTATGATTTTTTTCCAGTCTTTTCGGTATCATCTTCATAACATGAAACAGAATCCGAGTGGAACAGAAGCTACAAACAGAATAAATTCAGTACAAATATGAAAAACCTCAACCAAAGAAAAACCCCACCGAGCACTCTTTCTAATCAAAAGGCTAAAGACATGGTTGCCACTTATGAAGACTTGACTTTATGGCTTACAGGCATGCATTTGTCTCTGAAAAGAGTAATTCCATTGCTTCCAAAAACTACAACCTGAATAAGCAGACTACATTAAGATTACAGAAATATTTCTGTCTACCACATTAACCACAGCAGATCTGGGGATAACACAATACATTGCCTATGTAGCAAGCAACAGCATACTTCAAATCATAACACAGTAACAAGTATTTACATTTCTAAGATACTTTTCACTTGCTGTGTTGATATTAAAGCTGTCTTTAACATACATACTAATAAAATAGCTCAAAAAATTTGCCAAAAAAATCACTCCTAGCCATGGTCCCCTAAGTGTCCCAGGTCAGAAATAAAAGGGATTGTTGGAACTCACTTTGTTGTCAGAAGCACCATCACAAAGACACTTATCGCATTCTAAATGCCTATCTAAATCAAGTGGGACACATAATCCTCAAGGTTCCTCTTTCCATTGACTACATGGGAATCCTAGGCATCTTAGGCAACTACTTACTGCAAGTAAGAGGTCTTTTAGATCACTCAGCTGGGAGATGAAGTTGTTAGCAGAGGAAGGGCAGTTACACCCCGTGCAGTTAAAGAACCTACAACTTCTGTAAGAGGTTACATACCTCTTCAGCTGAGTGTGCAACATTGCAACCAGTCGTGTTGTTTCTTCCAGTTCTCGGACTAGCTGATTTCTTTTGCTACTCAACTTCAGTCTAAGAGAAAAGAAAAAAGATGATCTAAAGCAGCATTTACAATTTAAAATGAAGAGTAAAGGGAAATTCTATTCCTCCAGTGAAATCCTACTAAAGTTAATGACCATGTGCAATATAAAGTAGGCTAGAATTCAGTTGAGATGTGCAGGTGCTTACCAACTTCCAAACTCCTAGGATGAAGAACTCAATCCTGAAAACATTCACAACAACAGAATATTATGCATCATAATATGAAAGTTAATGTTTCTTCGGATCAGGCCTCACAAGAAGTCTAACAGATTTTGCTGGCCGTCTGATACTGTCTGCGTTCTTACAGTTACTGTGCTAATAAAGAAGTGCTTTCATTGGCTTTCAGTAAGGCTTATACGATTCAGTTGTTAACCATCTCATTATGACTTTACATGAATTAAGGGAATTTAACAACATCTCAGTTTTATTTCACACCTGGACTGTTTGAGGCCCAGTGTGCACTTAGGTGCTTGTTCTCTAATTTAACAGGCCTTCAGGCATGAAATCCTTCCCAAGAAACAACTTATTTCTTCAGCACACTTGAACAGAACCGTACTTCTAAAAATCACAAATGAAAGTGTTCATCTTACAGCAACGCATGAAAACATTTGGTCAACCATAGATTTTTCAGGCTGGTGAAAATCCTGGAGCTGAGACTCCTAGAATTTTTCCAGTATGATAAAACCATAAATAGACTACGTAGAAAATTTGTGTAGTCTAGATACTGAGCACGTAGAGGAAATGAAAACAGACAGACAAATGAATGCAATACTCTTATTCCATACAAACTGAAGAGACTGCAACTAAAAATAGCATTGCCATAGGCATCCACATTAATACATCCAGACTGTAAAGCAGCTGTAGGCAGCAGCTAATGCAGTATTCATCCTCAGTGTATGCTCCTATTGCAACACAAGCAAAATTAGGGAAGATAGCTCTTATTTCTTTCAGCTAGTTCAGATTCACAGGATAGTCCATCTAACTCCCACAGTCCTGTCAAGTACCAGTTCCTAGAGAAATCCCATACAAGGGTGCTCAGAACACACTGAATTTTTTTTAAATTTTGAACTTTTATCTGTTGACATTTGCAAGCTCCAGAGAGCAAAGCAACTGCAGCAGCTGCTGTGAGGAGCTGGCTGCATGCTGGAACAGCATAGTAAATTATCATTATACAAAGCTATTTAGAGTATTTCTTACTTTTTCATATAGGATCATTGGAGGAAGGTACCCAAACAAGGCCTCCCCACTGGGGGATTAACAGCTGCAGTCAGTTTCTTTTGAAAGATTATTTCAGAAATGGCCTTATTCAAGTCTGAGAGCACAGTGCTATTAGTAGCCAGCCAGGAGGTACTGCTGCTTGTTCCTGATTACCCCCATCCAACAATGCACGTTCTGTCCTCCACCCAGCAACCTACCTCTCCGTTAGAGCTTTGCTTTGAGTGTCTCTAGCAGCCTGAAGATCTTCCTCTAAGCGCTTCCTCTCTGTCTCTAGTCTCTCTACCTCTCCTCTAGTCCATTTTCTGGGGCTAATAAATCGCATTTCTTTTAAGAGCTCCTCCTTCTCATTAATTAATATTAGCCGATCCCGCTCAGAATCCAGCACACCAGGCCAGGCCTCACTGTCAAGCTTTGCCAGTTGTATTTTCAGGTTTCCTATTCTGCAGGCAAAAGAGAAAAACAAAATAAAAGTCAAGTATTTATTCCAGGAAGAGTGTCTGAGCTACTGCTCCACGGATGCACAAAGATGTACCCTGACCAACCGCATCTCCCATAACAATGAAGAATCTGAGCTCAGGGACAACTAATCTCACCTTTATGCCCTCTTTATGGGGGTGTTGCCAAGTGTGGCTCTGCCAGGGGGCCGATACACAGAACAGGGTTTTAACTCACATTTACTCCCAATGGTAAGCCAAGGCCCTAGCTAACTAGAGGTTTCCATCAGTCAGGGAATAGCATTTAAAATTCCAAATCTAAAAAAAAAAAAAGCTGTCAGATACTCTCTAGAGGTGTTTCACACGCCTTCATGCCATCACAGTGCTTAGCGTGGAGAGTATCATGCAGTAAGTATCCGATCTTTACTTGGTTTTACTGAAGAGAATTCTACACTCCCCACACTGAATTCAGACAAGTTGGTAAATATCACTGGTTACTTGAGAGTTTAGAAACAAATTCTGTTTTTACACTGCTGAAGTTAATCATGTGCATTTACTACTACCAGAATACAACCACTGACTCAACACTAAGCCTGATGGAACTTTTTAAAAGCTAGGCTACTTCTGGCACAACAGGATGTGAGAAGACAGAGGCACTGCAATCCCACCTAAATCAGAATCACTTATTTGCATGAACACTGAAGTGCATTTTGATATAACGTATTGCTCCAGATTTCAGGAAGAAGTCAACTGCAATGCAGATCTGTCTGTCAAAGCTGTTGTTAAGTTCCAGAAGAGGATAGCAGAGCTCACAGTGGCTGAGGCAGCAGCTCACCACAACTATCTGCCCATTCCCTATTTCCCAAGTATCTTAGTTGCTCTGACAATGACCTGCTGCTTTGCAATGCAACAGAGGCAAGCCAAAAAAACCTGTGTGAGTCTGGGATCTGATAGAGTCACTGAACTTAAATTGGGCACAACAGATAGTTGTGGTTACTAATCTGGATGATTCTTTCCAGAATCTGCTTCATGCTACAGAAGTGCACAGGGTAGTTCCAAAACCTACCAAACTCACTGTGAAGTGATTTGAGTAACAAAATGCATATCTGGGCAGCAGCAGCTACACAAGGGCTAAACAATGGCCTTGTAGAATAAAGCTTTGTCTCCCAAGCGCCACACGCCAAGAGGAACTTAAGCCCCATGGCAGCCTGTAAAATCAAGGTGCAAAAATTAGGCTCGCCCACACTGATCCGCCTCAACCATTACAGGAGACGAGCTAGAGATTACCTTTCTGAAGATAAGCCTCATTTTTTCTGTCAGCCCATTTCCCAGAGCAGGTTGCTTATTCTAATTAAATGTCCATAATTGTTAGATATTCAACTCAACTATTTTTATGTTTTCTTAGGAGCTGTTCTATTTTTGAGTGCCTGATTAAGTGTAATACTGTGCTCCAATGAAGAATTAACAATGGCATTAATTCATAATCCAAGAATTCCTCTGTGCATTTTGAAGGGATATGAATTTAAGAGGATTGGCTGGCATTAATCTGATCACTTCTGGCATACATTTGCATGGATAAGGCTTTTCCACTGGAATTTGTTCTCTATGCACTCCCATGTCTAGCAGTTCTGTTACACCAACCCCAGCTTTCACCCTGCTCTGTATATGGTCATTTTCCCTCCTTGTCAGTGTTTGTAGTCCAATAAGACAGTATCATTACAAAAGAAATGCTTTGCAGACTGACATTTGACTGAAAACTCCACCCTTCAGCATCCCCTGACTGAGTCTGGACTACGTAACTGACGTGCCATGCTAGCTTTGCATTGCAAGGAAATAAGCAGTACTGGGCTGAAGTCACTACACAGTTTTTCTGTGTGGCTACTAGTGTAAAGAACAAGAATAAACAGGAATAAAACTGCAGTTATTAAATGATTTATTCATTGTCATATCAAGTGCTTTTAATTTTTCCCTTTGGGAAAGCTGGTATTTTTATGTGGTATAGGCATAATACCTAACATTTTTAATCTTTTTGGAGACCACATGAAGCATCTCCAGAAATGTGTATGTTAACACACACATCCCCAGATCAGTTCTTCAGAAAAATTCAAGTGGAAGGTGCACTCGAAAGAAGTGATCAGTGAAATATCCCCACCACTGTTCCAATGCTTCAAGTGACTTTAAAATATTCCAGTTTAGGAGAATACAGAACATACTTTTTAAAGTCCAGAGTTAGCAACAATCACACAGCACCCAAACTGAAACTTCAGCTGCTGAAGGAGTTAAAGCAGTGCATGGAGAGCAACTGATACACAACTGAGTTAATATATTATGTCTGAAACTGCACAGAATCTGACGGCGCCTGTCCTTCCGGCACTGCTGCAGTAACCACCTAATAGAGATGCAGCACTAACATATATTTCGACATAAGTCTATTATTAGATTCCAAACCAATTAGCCTAGAAGTTTGTCACTGCAGTCGTCCCTAGTTCCTTCTGTGCATGTTTGACATGATCTACTTTAGGGCTCTCATTGTTTCACTAAGCCGTGAAAGAAAAGGACTTTGTGGTAGATGACGGAACATGCAATTGCACTCTGATTGCTCTGCCTGGAGAAGTTCAAAATACTCCCTTACATCTTGTGGCATTAGTCTGGTCCACAGTAGTGTAAAAGTGTCTACTACTGTCTCTTTTCAAAATCATTAGAACCTTGTAAAGTCTAGTAGCTCTAACCTACCTAATACGACTTCACCTCGATCTGAAAGCCTTAAGTATTACCTTTCCAGACAAAGCAGAGGTAATAGGATAGAGGTATTCCTACCATTTTGTCTCCCTTCATAAAGCCTGTACGAGCAAACTGCTCTCTCCTTTAGTTCTTGAAACATTTTAATATTCCATTTTGGAGATAGGAGATGCTAACACATCACAAAACAGTAACTTTCATAGCAGCTGAAGATTCCTTGTTAGTCACTATATCCACAGTATTGTTTCATCTTAAACACCATAACTGGTTTTCTTTCTACAGCTCCTAATGAAGACTTTGCCAAAACCACGATGCTCTGACAGATGGAGATCTTTTCATTTCAGCATTAATTATTCATTCCCTTTCAGATCAATCTTTCCTCAATGCTTTTTTTAACTATGAAAAAAATCTATAAATTATCTAAGAGAGACATGAGGTATTAAACCTTTAAATGCAGTGCTGTTGTACGTGCTTCTTCTTTACTTCAGATGAAGTATTAGCCTGCCTTTATAATGTCATCTCTTTGTAAAGAGTATATTCATTTTCTCTTCATGTTCATTTTACTCACTTGCCCCTTGGAAAAGATACGGGCTGAAGTAAGAGTGCTCCATCTCAATCTGAAGATGTAAAGACTAAATTAAACTGCAGTCCTGAGAAAAGCTTAAGAGTAAATAATTTTTAACACTGAAACATTCTGTTACATCTGGAGGACTAATAATTTTATTATTATTACTGATTTAAATCACAGAATGATTTTAATCTTATGGTAGGTGTTATCTTGGTTTGACAAAACAGCCCGTTCTGACAAACTTTCCCTACCTAAAAAAAATAAAAGCTTCAGCTCCTGTCAGCAGTGGCTGGTCACATACATTCTTTGACGACTACCACAGATACAGATCAAAATTTATGCTGCTGAGAAGCACACATGCCAGTATACTAAGATGAGAACACCATGAATATCCTCAGCCTTAAGCCCTATATCTGAACAGCAACTAGAGAAACACACCTTTAAAATTACTATTCTGGAATAGGCAAGTCCCTTCAGAGTAGTTAACATCAAAAACACTATTGCTGGTGGATACACCTCTCAACAAGGACTAGCCCAGCCAAAGTCCACAGAAATAATACTGCTTCATGTTTTTTCATTTAAGTGTGGCATTGATCCATAAAAATACAGGGACCTCCTAAAAAGCTGAATTAGCTCTTATCTCTACTAAAATAAAATACAGTCTAATTTTGGCAGAAGTTTTCTAAGTAGATAGAATTTTCAAGTCTATTCTTCATTCATCTCAAATCAGAAAACAACAGTAAAAGCTTACATTTTTACAGATAAGCAGACAAGCACTCAAATTGTAGTCATTCAACCACGTCTTGGTATGCAAGGTGTGAACGCAATATTCATTTCTTCTTATCTGACCTGAAGCCATGCAAACATTCATTACATTTTGAATAAGGTAAGGACATTCCTTTCAGTACAGCCTCCTTATTTGGAATGGGGAAGCATTGGCAATGGGCAGCAAAGCCACTTATGTCCCCACAGGTGTGGCTTGACTGAGTTCTTGATGTATTAGTCACTCCTTAGTAATTTCTGGTATGGATATTTATTTCTTAAATGATAACGTTAGCCCAGAAAACTTGTTGCCTCCCTGACTCAAAGATCAACTTACTTATTTAGACTGAAACCCAGAGATACTGCTAAGTGGCATCTTTCCTGGTGAAATACAACTTCAAAATAAGCTGATTGACATTCAAAGCTAAAACAGACCATAGAATTACCTTCTCTTTGCTTCTTCATATCGAAGGCGCAATCTTACTTTCTCAGCCAACTGGTTATTGCTGCTGGTAATAAACTAAGACAAAACACAATCAGTAACTTAGTAACTACTCCTATTTTCACATTTTCTAATGACACTGATGATGCTGCAAGTTACACTTTCTCTTATCAAATTAATTCATCTAGTTATACCAGTCATAGAAGGGGAAAATATTTTCCACAAGATTCAGAAGCTCTTTTGCCTCACTCACCACAGTGGAGTCCTACTGCATGCATCTCAGGCTTCCATTTTCATGCACACACAAGTGGTTTTGAAATCTTAAAAGTGCTGTGACACATTTGGTTTTGGATGAAGTCTTACTTTCGCTGTTAAGTCTTGGAAACAAGTGATGTCTTACCATGGCCAAATCTGAAGATCTTTAATCACATGTGAGGCCTGGTTGAAAACGGTCACAAACATTTAAGTAATGGCTCACAAGAGAGGCTTCTGTGATGTCCGGCATAACACACAGTGCACCCAGAGCACTGCTCAAACCCTTGCTGATGCTGGCACAAGCCTGCCAATTATGATCTTGTTGCACAAGGGGGACTGAAGGCTTATATAGCATCCAGTAGGCATGTTTAACGGCATCAAAATATCAGCACGTATGGTATCACTCTTGCTCGTTAACATTCACAAGCTGAAAGCAAAATGCACTTCCTTAAAGGAAGAGTTCTCATTAGAGTTTAGTCCACACATAGCTATGGAACGTTTCTCATCTAGTAGTGTATCACTTACGAAGAGACTGGGAATATTCATGTTTCATGAAGCTACTCATACAAAGTAAAACTTTCTTTCCTTTTATTCCCACCTAGGTTGTTCTAATAGACACAGAGCACAGGGAAACAGCAGGCTGACTTTAGAGATGCATTAACACTGCATGTGAAAACGAAGGTCACATGGAAGTTTAAACCAGGAGATCGTTATTTCATAGATACTCACCCATGCTTGAAACCTTGTACTATGGCAGTACTATCCTAGTTCAGAGGAATGCTTCCACATGCAATTGGTTTCTCACTCGTTACTTACATTTCCTGAAACATCCGTCTGGGAGCTGACATCCAGATACTGCCTGGGTAACGAAGGGCTTGAGCTTTCTAAGGACACACTGCTGGCCCACAGGTCTGACTGTGATCCTCTGTCATTCACGAAGCTGTCTTTTAACCTGGCTAAACTCTGAAACCATAAAAATTCATCACATGAGCTCACTTTCACTCAGAATGCCTTGGCAGCTATACATCTTGGCTGAAACGACATGATTTAAGATCTGACTGTTCAGGGCATACAGTCAGACCCTGAAAACAGGAGGCCAGGCATGGCTGGACTGCACCTCCTAAAGCATGAGGCCACTGTGCCTCTGAGTGCAGAGAGCATTAGCACACTCTCATGCCCACATATTCTCTGCTGGGAGCCTATTGGAGGAAACAGACCAAATGGGCCACTGTTTTTTCAAGGCTTCTGCATGTCTGCTCTTTCACAGCAGTACAGACGAGTACACTGGTTCATTCTTGATCAAGAAACCCTGAGACAACAGCCTATCTCTAACCAAGTGCTCACTACTGTCATTTATGTTATTTTGTACTTTTTGTTTCCAAAATCTGAAGATTAAGGTCACAGTCCAGCCACAATATAGAACTACTTTAGATTAATAAAAACTAAATGACACGTCTGAAAACCAAAATAATTAATATAAAGTTAAATTTCAGTAATTTAATAGGGACAAAATGCTACGAAAGCTGTTTCAGTACCTGAATGAGGTCTTGCTTTTCCTTCTCCCCTGATGTGATGGCCTTCTTGAGAGCTTTCATCTCACTTAAAATGGCTTGTGCTTCATCAAGTTTGTAGCCACCTTGAGTATCAGACATTTTCATGTCAATACTGCGTAGAAATTTGAGAAAACATACAGTAAGCTAACATTTTAAATTAATTGCATTATATAAAACACCCTAGACTCATACATCTTCACAAATCATTTTTAAGAAAGCACACTAAGTATGACAAAGACAAGCAGTGATGATTGGAGTTCTTTGTTCCTTTTAAGCTACTTCACTCAGAAGTACATTAAACATGGAAACTCTGATTTTAGCCACACAATTGCTTTGACTCTTTAGGGAGGGAAAAGACAAGAGGAAAAAAAATCAAAAAACCCAGTGTTTAGACAGACTGCTACTAATTACTTCGTTTCTAAACCAGATAAGTTCACTGTATGCTAACTATATTATTTTAAGGCACAGACCTCACACACTTATATATTTAAAGGTACATGCTAATCACAAGCCACTTCATCCTTCCCTCTTCTGAAAAGACTATTTATTGAAGTTGGCACTTGAGAAAAAACTGTAAGATACTAAACCAGTGACATTACTTAAAAAATGCCATCTGTGCACTCACGGAGAGATAAGCACCTGAAGCTTATCCCCACTCCAATTTTTCCTACTTTATCTATTTATCTTTTCTATCTTTATCTCTTACGACAATGGGCTGTACTGTATACATATTGACGAATATTGAGTACAACAGAATGAACCAAAATACTATCATTAAGTGTAAAAGTAATTTCCCCATGAAGTCAGCTCTGATCTAGCTAATCACATATAGGCACAGAATTGAAGGAACTAACCCCACGGCTTTGAGTCACACTTGCCTAAAGATCTCAGCAGCAACATATATTTCAGCTTATGTTCTTCAGGCAGCTATTTGTAAATGTAAAAGGGATGTACTACAAAGCCAGAAGTGTTACCAAAAGTAAGATCTTCAGATCCAACTTACTTCTTCAGTGTTTGAAATCCATGCTCTTTGTACTGGATTTCTTGCTTCATGTGAGCTACCTCTCTCTTTAGTTTATTGACCTGTAGGAAGTTGTTACATGTTTAGAACAATACCTCACATGAGTATTTAGGCAAAGAAGTATCCATTCAATTCAATTTTTTTTTTAATGTAGACAGTATTATCTAGACAAATTTTGCAGATAATCACTCCATCAGCAACTAACAGCTGACTGCATCTTCTTCAGGACATTATCACTGTCTAGCGATTTATCCAACACCCAGATGCCACATCATTTAATCAGAGGCTCAAGAGAAGCTCCAACCTCATAAGCAGAAAAGGTGAGAAAAAAATCTAAAGTCAGGAATGAAGCACACACTGATTTTACTCACTGATGTTTCAAACCTTTTCAGTCATTAAAAAACGTTAAGTATCAGGACCAGTTAACACTGCAATGATACAAACCATCCTCCAAGATATCAAATTAAAAGGCCTCGCTGCACGAGTAACACAGCAGGCTGATAACACATATTGTAAATCCACTGACCCTACAGCTTGTTTTATATTCCTCCACAGAGGCCAGACTGACCTACTTTACTTCAGTCCTTTCTTCTTCCCAAACCAAGCTCTGCATGAGAGAGCACACTGCCACTGCTAACAATCTGCACTGAGCTCTCAACAAAACAGCTGCCATTCTCTGGAGAGAGCTTGTAGTTCTCTGGTGCTGCAGCACACTGAGGAGAGAGCATGCAGTTAAATGGAGCAAAATGTACTATCAGCATACAAGGAAGTCTAAAGTCTATTAGAAAAACAATTGCTTCAATCTAAGCCGGTAACATTTGAGAATTCTGATATTTTATCTCCCAGATAACAAATGGCAAATTAGCTCTTTCAACTGCTCTTGAGTCACCTTTCAATGTTTTTCATGAAGCCTGGAAATATTTGAAGTTTGCTTGTGGCAAGTGGAAGGCCACTTGCACTTCTTACCCTGGATTTCGTAGTAGCAATCTCTGCTTTGAGGATCTCTGGGTCTTACTTGGAACTTGACGATGAGCCAGACAGCACTAGAGCAAAACAAACACTAAATTTAGCAGCTTTACCATCCTCCCCTACTCTTATATCAGCCCCACGCTATGAATCAAGTTTACTAGAATCTCTCTTCTCACCTCTCACATTTCCAAAAGCATTTAGCATAACTGAAGGGAAACAGTGCATTAGGATTTTTTACACTTTCTTGTTGTATAAATCATCCCCAGAATATTCAGAAACAAAGGAAAACGATGAACAAGAAAGGTGATCCCAGCCTTCTCACAGGCTTGAGGACACAACCAATCATCCAATGTGTCACATTGGATTAAATCAGTGTTCCATTAAGAGCAGAACTCTCTTCTCAGCAGCGGTTAAAACCCTCATGCTTCAGAAAATACAGAAGCTCCCCAGTGTGCAATGTTGTTAGAAGTAGCTGTAGGCAAGGGAGTTACTTTGATCCTTGCAGCCATCAGTTTATGCCATACAAAACACAGGAAAACATTCCTAGTGCTTTGGTTGTATTTTTACAAATAGCACCACACCAATGCAGTTCAAGTTCATAACTTATTGCTTTAATACACCAGTACTTAGGCAGAGACCAAAAAAAAAGACCAAAAACTTTACTTCAAAGATGACAGGACCCTATTCAAATGTTAAGAACCCTTCAATGACAAGGCTACTTAAATACTTTCTGACATCAGGCACAAGATTCACCACCTTTAATATATAACCCAGTGAGAGTGAAAAGACAACAGGGTAGGGTAGGGGGCTGGTTCTTTGATGTGGCTGCCGAGAACAAAGCTTACAATAGTAAGGACTATAAAAAAAACATTCCTTGCAGGAAATACATCCTCCTCTGGACATTTTCCAGTTCTTAACCAGTAACAGCAAGCAGAATCTTGGCCTTCTATAAACTTCTCTGCACCCTTTTTTTAAGCAATAGGCATTGATGTTTCCTGCTGCGACAGAGAATACAGAGTAGAAAGCAATGTTCTTTATACAGAGATAGTCCACCAGTGCTTCCTTTCACTTCACATATTAAAAAGACTCCTGAGCTCCCTGAGACAGTCACTAAACTACCTGGGAAGTTAAACTCCAAAGAGGCCTGAGAGCGCTATTCAAGAGCAGCCTTCTGGCCTTGTTTCTGTACTTTGCACAGGTGGATCAAGGAACACAACATGGAATCTCATTTTATCCTCCCTCTGCATTTGTTGAAGGCCATGCTTAAAATCCGTACACCAGGAAAACCACAGTAATAATGCTCATAATACTATCCTTTAGCAAACAGGTGTTGAACAAGTATTGGTTAGTTTGTCTCAAAAGCAAACACACAAATAACTTGACACAGCATAACATACCAAAGGGCTTTATTAGGGAACCAGCTTCAACCATTTTACTCTCATAGTGAGATCCGACAGAGAAAATCACTTGATAATACTCACAGCTGGTCTGAGAGCCCAGTTTGTGCTCCCAAACATCATGCAGCTGCCGGTATTCTTGCTGGGCCAATTCAAGCCTCTGCTGTTTCACCTGATAGATCTCCTTCTGTGCAGCAATTGCCTCTTGGGCCAGGACAAGATAGTCCTTCAGCATATGTTCCTGCTCCCGCCGCCATTGCACACGAGGATCTTCTATCTGTGTGGTTTCTTAAAGAGAAAACAGAAGGAGGCAAGATTAATATAAAAACAGGCTTGTACTGCTGCTTGGACAAGCTCCACCATCTATGGCAACTTTTTAAAAATGCTTGTGCCCCTTCTCCCAGCAAAAAAAACTGTAATAAGGACTTTACGTTTTCTATTTGTCCCCTTAGGAAGTGATCATTGATTCCCAATGCACTGTGATGATCTCTGCCATTCTGACTTGTACAGAATAATACAAGCTGAAATCAACACGCAACTCACCACCACCTCTGCTGTTGATGGCAACATGTTTCAGCCTCTTGAAACACCCGTGTAAGCATATGCCCACAGAAACACTGGAACACTGACACTGAGTGCAAGGCTTATCTTTATTGTACCTGGTTTATAACATTCCTAATGAAATAGCTCTGCTATTTCACCGATAGCAAAATTTTCTGAAAACTTCATTGCCACATGACTGTATTTACTTTCATGTTGTCAAATACAACTCTGCCTGTCTTGTTTGGCTGCAAGGTGTCTGTTATTAGCAAGAGGGAAGAAAGCCTTCACACTCACATTTTATAGGTAAGTATAAACAAAGAATTCCTAAGTCACAGAACACGTGTGAAAGCACCTCATGCTACATTATATAAACAGCATCTCAGGAGGAGAGTAAACATTTCCCTCACTGAAAGAAAGCACAGCAGTAAATCACTGCAGAACATACAAGGTAGAGTTTAAGACAAATATTTTTTTGGTAACACAGGCAATGCAGTCATGGATAGCTACAGCACCTCCATCTCCGTTACCCCAAAACAACCAATGCATTACTTCTAAGATTTTTAACCAATGAAGAAGCATAAGGGCACAGACATGTAGCTTAACCCTACTGATACAGCAAATTTGGTATTTGCTTCTATTGTGAAGAAGTGCTCCAAATATTTCCCATTTCTCTTTCAAGGTTATTACATGTTCTTGCTTGGTACAGGTTCCAATGTTCATGTGACTAAGTGCTGTAAGCTGTCTGAACTGTAGTGCATGAATAAGCATACCTAGTCACCACTCTATGAATAATGAATAAATAGCTGCTTGAAACTATCAGAGGGAATCTAATCTGCATATCTTAAGAGCCTCTTTAAATATGTAGTAAGAGCAGCCGTGGTGGAAGGTAGGAGCAACTCTTCAGTGAGTCAGACATAAGACTAACACTGCAATTTGCAGGGCTTAGGTAAGACAACATTTTGACAATAACCCTAGAAGCAGAAATCAAAATAAAGAATTCTACACAAAGGATGGACACTCAACCATATTTTCACAAGCTTGTCCAGGGAGGGGAAAATTAACAGGACATTTCAACAACGTGGCACTTCAAGTTACATAGCACAATCCAAACAAAAGCTGCAAATGGTGGTTAGAGGAACAAAAAAAACCAGAAAACTTTCAGGAAACTAACACTATAGCTCATAGAACTGTCTGAGCAGAACACTGCTACAGATCCTGCTAACAAGCAGGATTTTACTCATTGTGAATACTAAAGAGACACCTGAAAAAAAAAAAGCTCCAAAATAACTTGAGTGCAAAAACAACTGTTTTTATCAGTTGAATGTGCTGGTATCCACTCCAGAGGGAGGCTGTGGTCTTACTTAGAGGAAGCAAAGGAAAAGGCAGGGAGCCTCAGCAGCATATCAAAGATAGGAGTCTCAAAATCACGCACTCCTGTCCCTGTTCTTGCCCACAAAAACCACATTTTCCAGATAGTCATTACATACATCCAGAAATGGCGTAACGCCCTTCTCTCCGTAGTTAAGCAGAAGGTGAAGCCTGCTGCAAGTTACCCAGAGATGCCTGGATACCCCAATCCTGATGGGCAGCTTCCCCAGACCAGACTGCATCAATTATCATCAGCAGCCACAAGGCAGGACTCCTTATTTCAAGCTTAACAAATATGGTGGCAAAGTACCCATGAGTCTTGAACCCTTATTCAGGACACACGATCATGAAGTCTACCTGTACCTGTGGCTTCTTCAAGGTTGATAATTTCCAGTTGTTCCCTTGAACTAGCAGCCTGTTCTTCCTGTAATTACAAGAAGGGCAGTGGAAGTTGCTGCAGGTAAATCCCTCCGTTATAAGCCACCAGGATGAAGATGCTGCAAGTCTGCTGCCTCATCCTGAGCTCCTCCACTACAGGAGCTGACATACAATCCAGGCACCACTAAATCAATGCAAGAGAAAACCCGAACCAGCTTTTCGAAGAAACAATCTAACAGAAACACAAAGACACTCAGAACAACTGAGTGAAATCCTGAAAGCCAATATAGCTGCCACATTTTAAAAATACAAAAGAAAACCCGAGTGTAAAAAAACCCAACAATTCAGTGTTATGTACTTTGACAGGGAAGCCGAGGAGAAGTCTGCTCTCAAAGACCTGTTGCAACTAAAACCCCTTTACCTCCACCCTCCCTGAGCGGGATCCTGCATCTCTCAGAAAGCCAGCAGCTTAACTCAGTACATGGTGCAGCCTGTCTGATACAAAGACCGCACGCACACACCAAAATAGGTACAGCACTGTTCATCACTACAGCAAGGGCAGGGAGCAGAGAAGAAAACTCTACCTTGTCTGGAGCTATGTGCTACATGTCTGAGAGTGCTTCTTCTGCACCTTACTCCTGAGCTGACATTGCCACAGCTCTCTGCTCACACGCAGTAATGTTCATGCAACTCAAAAATGAGCCATCCAAGAGAAAGCGCTGCCCAAAGGCACGTACCATCTGACAAAGCAAATGCTTGGCAGCCAGCTCAGAAAGGATGGCAGCACTTTTATGTCCTGAAATGGCTTTATTCCCACTTTTCCAAATAGTCACCTCTTCCTTCTTAATAATCACTAAATGTATCCCTCGATGGTAGCATCAAGATTCGTGATTCTGTGTTAGAAAAGCCATCTATGAGCATGGTGGCCAAGAGCTCTCAGCTAACAAGAAATGCAAAATACAGTTGTGAGTCAGATGCAAGAGCTACAGAAGTAAAGGTTATTGTATCATTGGATGTCTTGTGAATTTTTAATTTAGTGTTGACCTTGTCATAAATAAGTCTTCATATTTGAAGAATGTAACCTCACTGTGCTTGTATCTGCAAATAGAATCTTTTCTTTGGACAAATCAAATTCCAAAGAAGTTCTACGAGGATCTGAGATACCCAAGGCTATGCACCAATACTGTCTTAGAAATATTCTGAGTACTCAATTTAGTTATATTTATTTTGCCTCCGAGGGAAGGTTAGGAGACTTCTCCATTTCACTTTAAAGGGTTCCTAGCTTTTGATTTAAACTTAGGTCTATCCTTCAGCTTGTTTCTGATAATTAGGCTCAAATATATCAGCTCTGCAGCAAGAACCAATGTGCCTCCACCCCCTGCTGCTCCTTCCTGCACAGGGACAGCCTTAGAGCGGAATAAGGTTTTGGACACTCTCCAGAGACTATTTCACACAAACCACAAAGATGAGCCTCTTGATTAGCTGAAGGTAAGAGGATATGGTTTGCTTTATCATGATTTGGATTAGATCTGGCTAGAGTAATGATTTTGTTTCTCTTCTTTTTAACCTTTTAAATGAAGTTCAAGTACTGCAGCCTCTGGCATCTTAGAGAAGCAGAACTTTAACAGCAACTGCTGTTAAGCAGGTGTCAGCATCACTTGAAACCGTAACTGCACACCCTTGAAGTTTGTGGTTTCCAGTGGCATGGATCAGGGATAACTGCCCTGGATGGACCACAGAGAACTCAAACCTGCAGCCAAATCTTTATGCATTCACAGTGAAGTCAACTCAAATGCACAAAACAGATCTTACTCTGTTTGTCCTAACTACATACTGAAGTTTGTTACCTGCAAGACTCAAGAGGTCCAACAGGTAATTAAAAGCATGTAGATACTGTGCTACTGGATGACTTAAGTTCTAAATAAAAATATTTGAGTCACCATCTGCAGATGCTTAATCTTTGTATCGCAGATGGCTGTTAGTGCTTTTTGAGAATGCACTTTTTCCATCTTACACTTTTAATACTCTGAAGTTGGTATAACCTGGAATATGCAGTCTCAGGCAAGATGGAAATATGGTCTCTCAGAAAGGAAGGGAGGGCATAAAAATAGCTAAGACACAACGTGGACCTCCATAATTGTAGTTTTAGATCTCGTAACTTGCTTAAAAAACAAAACACCTAAACCTGAAGTTCTCAGTTGAAGTCACAGAAGCAGAATTTTATTTATTTTTGAACATTTTAAATGTCAAGATACATTTGTTTTTTTAAGTTTCTCTTCTCATTAGTTACAATAATCTACTTTTGAAAGGGACTGCACAGGGCTCTGCTGTGAACCTCTGGACTGCAACCACAGCCCTCCTCTAAGGGGAGCAAAAGTCACTGATTTATTTTGGTTACGACTTTTTCAGGGCATCTGTTCCAGCACAACACATTTCTTAACAACATCTGTAATGACACAATCAAATTGTGAGTTTTCTTACATGTAACTTCAATGAGCTTGTAAAGCATAACATTTTTGGTCTATCAAGCAATCTAACAAGGACAGTTAAGTAGTGGCTTAGTTTGACCATACAGAATAAGACGTCACAAGCTTGAATTTAACTCTTTTCTTACCCACACACAATTCAGGATACCTCAAGTTTGAGAATTTCCTCCCTAGTAAAAGGGATGTGAACTCCAGCAGCTCAAAGAAAGCACCAATAACCATACCAGCAGTCATTCAGTTTATCCCTGCCAGGGAAATCAACACAGGACCTTTGCACTGCTTCTGATGGTCTTGCCACAAAGACACATTCCAAGGTAAGAACAAACTCCAGATTGCTGCTGCCTAGTCGGACTCTTCAGTACAGCCAAATCTTAGAGAGGTGTGTCCACATTATCAGCTTGAACACAACTGTTGATCTGAAGACTACAAACAAAAAGGTCTCAGCTCCTTGTTTTAGAGGGGGAAGAACAGTTCCCAGTATGCAGAAGGGCAGGCAATTTTGTGGTTTTCTATTCAGTGTATTTTAAAGATACAAAATAATGACTCTGCAAAGTACAATAACATGTCACTTACTGGTGTTGTGGTCTATGTAATAAACTCCAACCTGAGGGTCATACGCTTCTTCCCATCCTAACGGCAATTCATCACTAATGCAGTCTGCAAACGTTAGTGGTTTAGTATACCTGAAATGCAAAATACTTAGGATTAAAAAAAGAACACTCCCACATGTCGATTCCAAATAACAGAGAAGAAACCACGTCCCTATTCAGTATAAAACACTGAAGAAGTTGAAAACTATTTTAAAGCTTCCGCTCTTTCTTAATAACATTCCCCAAACTCTTCCTTTCTTCATCTGAAGTTACAGCAAGATGAATTCACTGTGACAGAACTCCCAGGCCTCGCCTGGCTCAGGCAGTACTGTTCAAAAGAACACGAAGAACTTTGCCAGAAACAATCCCAGTCTCTTCTCTGAAAGAGCAAGATTGTTCGCAGGCAAGTCCTGTACCCAAATAAGTAGACAAGAAGAGAAGAAGAAAGATGAGAAATATAATTTGCATAGCATGAATAATTAAGACTACACAATCAATAGCAAGCGCTGAGGACTGTGTGACCACTCCGGTCATTTGCATTGCAATATGTTCTGTTTCAATAATGACAAACTAGAACAGTTTATCTGTATCATAAAAACAAGTAATCCACTCAGTCCAAACAAGAATCATTTCCACAAAATTGCTCTGATGAGTTTCAGCACAGGCAGCAGCTCTCTGAAGGCTTGCACAGCTAAAGCAAAGCTCACTTCTGAGCATAGCCCACAGACTTCCATTACTGAAGCCGCACTCCTTCCCTCCCTTTGACTCTGAGCTCACAAGGTTCAGCCCGCACCAACAAGGTGAGCTCAGCAGCAGGGCAGCAGGCGCAGGATGCAAAGCAGAACACCAAGCACCTCTCCAGCTGTTATGCTGCACACACCGCGAGCAGGGCAGCCAGAAAGAGTGTGAGCAGGTCTGTGGGAAGTCCTTCAGATCCAAAGATAATTCAGCAGGGCTGAGAGCTCTGTAAGTTGTACACAGTTCTGAGCACACTTGAACAGAGCTTATCTAGAGGCACTGTGCAGTGAACCAGGAACCCACGTTAATGTCTGAGAACCATGCGCCAGCAGAAGAGGGCATTCTAGGAATAAGCCTCCAGACGGTAGAGGTTCAACATAAAACAACCATTTAAGATGACTAATGGACGTCCCCAAAACACGACCTGGAAATCTGGTACACGGCAAGACCAAGGCAGGAACACGTCTAGGAAAGCTGTGTAAGCCAGTAACCTCTCTACACTTACCTGCCTTGGCACTTCTGTGAACACACTGCCTGTGCCATCTGAAGCAGTGCATGAACCACTAGTCTTTCCAATGGAAAATGTGAAGATTTACAGCACAAAAAGAAGAAAATCAGCACCTCCCAGCACAGAACTGCTGAAAGTCCCTTTATTAGTCAAGGTGCACTGAAAGGTTTATTGTTTTTACTATTTAAGAAGAGTACCTAGACTGTTATCAGTATCACAGAAAATGGATTACTCTGAACAATGCCTTCTTCCCAAATGCCAAGCGTGTACTTCAGCCACTCAGTTCTTTCAGCTGGAGTCCTGGAGAAGGCAGAAAGGTGGGATCAATTCTGTGCTAGCAAGGACAGGAGCCAGCTCAGTTCTGCTGGGAGACTCGCCAGCAGGTAATGGGGCTCAGAAGCACAGAGTCACTGTTAAGGCTCAGAACATCTCTCAGAAAGCACCCACCACCAACCAGACTAATGCTGGCTCCCATTGCTGATAACAAACTTGCAACTATCCCATTTATGCAGTTAAGGAAGTATTCACTAAAGGAAAAACCTGTCATTCAACTAGCAAACAAAGAAGTAATTAGTCTTAGAATTAACAACGTAATTCCATTTATTACAGACAACATATGTCATATAGCTATTTCCCCAAATAACTGCAGCTTTAGAACCAAATCATTCTTCTAAACTCCTTCCTTTGCTGCTGCAGAAAGAAACTGGCACATATCAAAGAAACAATGCCACAATGACAGATGAAAGACATGCAGTATGGTGCACAGCCAGATTAATGAATAAACCATACGAAGGAAAGGGAGATATTGCTTTCCTTTAAGATAATGTGATTTGTGCATGTTATGAAGACAAATATTTCAACTTCCAGCAGGAGCCCAAAAATCAAGCGTCTCCCTAAGCACACCCACAATGTATTAAGGTAGAAAAGGGTAAAGCTTTTCTCATACAGCAAGTCACAATTCAGTTAGTGTATAATTTCTGCAAAAACAGCAGATTTTCTGCATACGGGAAATTAAAGCCAGGACACATCTGCAGAACTACTTCTTTTGAAATATCTCATTTGCAATTCACAAAGCTTCCTTGCAGCCTTGGAATAGTCTCATCAACTCAGTTAAATATATTATCATTTAATTGGTCCTGTAGCTAGACTCAACTGTCTAGAAGAATCGACTCCTTTTACCCACTGTGCACGCACTACAAGGAAAAGAATCTACAGAGGGGTTTATGCACTCCTCACTGTCCTTGGATAGAGAACCTCCAGACACATTCATCCAAGCTTTCCAGGGAAAGCAGCACACGTAGAAGTTCAGGAGATCCTGACTATGCATGACCTCTGGTCTCCAAAGAGGAAACCAGAATGTGTGTGGGGGTTGCTCACACATGAAACAACTTTTATTAAACCCATGCTAGTCTAGTTAGAAGTGACACACTTTTAGGCACATCTCCCAGCTACACTAGGTTTGCCCTAACACGCTGCCTGTGGCTGCCTTTTCCCCTTCTTAGAGTACAAAACATTCATTCAGCAAGCTTCAATCAGGGTAATTTTTTTTTTTTTATTATTTTATTAGAACATTTAGAAACACAGCATATCAGCTTAGTTTTATCAATTCACAACAGCTAAGCTTTCAATGTGTTACTTTTTCATTTGATTTTAATCTGGAAATTCAGCTTTAACTTCCGGCAACTGTAATGGATCATTAAGGTACCTGGGAACTAGGTGCCCTTAGCAACCAACACCCAGCAGCAAGCCAAGGGCACTGCTTCAGAAACCAATCCTGATAACAGAGGTAAAAGATAACAGCCTCACATGGCGTACTAACCTGAGGAGTATCATTTGGTCTTGAGGCAGAAACAGGAGAGGGGAAGCCATAGTCCAAGCCCCCGCCCATCATCCCGTAAATGCATGCAGACGCTTCCACCTCTGTGAAACGTTTGCCCATAGTAACTCAAGTATTCATACATCAAATGATTTTCAAATTCCTCTTCCACAGCAGGAAATAGTTTCCTAGCTCTGACTTAGGAAGTCATGCCATTTTTAATGAGAGGTTTCTCTATTTCTTGTGATTTTTTATGTACCACCTACAGCTCCTGGTACAGATAAAACTGGAAGCCAGCATTATCATGCACAAACACTTCAATTGAATCCTGCTCATCTCGGATTTGGAAAGCATTTCTACCATTTCCAACTCTGCTGTTGTCAACCAAAAGCCTCATTATACAGGAAACTGAAGGCAAGTAAGTCTTGTATAACAAGATTTTGATTGACAGTATGCTTGTTAAACACAGCTGTAACATCACAGAGGTTTCTTAGTGAAGTAGCAAACAGGTGAACTTTGAACTCAATACTATAAAGGTATCAGAAATTAATTCTTGCAAAAATAACGTTACATATTAGCTTCAGTTACTGGATTTCAGTGCCAACAAGAGGCCTCCAGCAATCTGACAAAACCATGGTGCTTTTCAGTTAAGCTGTGTGTACAGACATGTATTTATGTGCACACACATGCAGGAAACAG
Organism: Pavo muticus; assembly: GCA_016647715.1. Classification (NCBI taxonomy): domain Eukaryota; kingdom Metazoa; phylum Chordata; class Aves; order Galliformes; family Phasianidae; genus Pavo; species Pavo muticus. Next base: position 504,191 of record JACDJE010000197.1, on the reverse strand, counting down.
CGTGCTTAGGTCACAGTTTATCAACCAACAAGGGACTGTCAAGTTCCTGTGTAGTACTTAAACCCACTTAATCCCCATAGTTGCAGGGTTCCTAAAACCACCATAGCAAAGTAAAGGCATTCCAACAGAAGAACCTGATTTTAATCAGTTCCATACAGATCACATGGCCTTACACTGAAATCCTTCATGACTCTCCATGGGTGAAGCTACAGCGCTGGGGATTTCCAGCAGCACCACACTGATTGCAGAGCTCACTGCGCAACAAGGTGAGGTGACTCCTGCAGGCAGCAGATCCCTGCAGCCACTGTCCACCACAGACCGGCAGCTGCAGCAGCCGCCTTCGGTTTTTTCTTCCCACAATCACACAGCTCCATGGGCAAGCACCACCTCAGGTTGGATATTAGGAAAAATTTCTTCAAAGAAGCGGTCAGGTGCTGGAATGGGTTGCTCAGCGAGGTGGCTGAGTCACCTGGAGGTGTTTATGAAACATTTAGATGTTGTACTAAGGGACATGGCTTAACAGGGAAACATTGGTGGTAGGTGGACAGTTGCAAGTCTTTTCCAACCTTGGTGATTCTATGAAACAAGATAAGAAATTACCAGTTCTGGCAAATATTTCAATTCATAACATTTATTTTACAGTATCAGTTTCTGAACCCAGCATTTTATGGGAGAAGCTTGAAGTCAGGTTTTATTTTTATACAATGATAGAATGGCTTGGGTTGAAAGGGACCTCAGAGATCATCTAGTTTCAATCCTGCTCGATGGGCAGGGTTGCCAACTGTTAGTTCAAGCACTAGGTCAGGCTGCACAGGGCCCCATCCAGTCAGGTCTTGAACATCTCCATGGCCAGCGCATCTCCATAACCACTCTGAGCAGCCTGTGCCAGCATTCCACCACATTCTCAGTGAAAAACTTTTCCTGGCATCTAATTAGAAGGTCTCCCTGGAGCCTTCTCTTCTCCAGGCCAAACAAGCCCAGCTCCCTCAGCCTGTCCTTGTAGGAGAGGTGCTCCAGCCCTTTGATCATCCTCATGGTACTCTTCCAAAAGCTCCACATCTTTCCTGTGGCAGGGGCCCAAGTCTGGATGCCAGATGGGGCCTCACAAGGGCAGAGAAGAGGCGGACAATCTCCTCCTTCCTCCTGCTGGCCACCCCTTTTTTGATGCAGCGCAGGATACCGTTGGCCTATCGGGTGGCAAGAGCACACTGCTGGTCCACATTAACTTTTTCATCTACCAGGACCCCTAGGTCCTCCACGGGGCTACTCTTAATCATTTTAACAGCTTTACTTGAACAAACTCTTCACTCAGCATTTCTCTGTGTCCCATCTGCCCAACATTCCCTGCTGGCAGCATGGCAGCCAACACCATGCAGACCAGACCGGTGCAGTGCAGGAGCCCAGCAGCAGCCCATGGCAGCGCACGGCCCCTGTGGGCAGTGCAGAGGTAAGGTGCTGCAGTGAAGGCTGCTGCCACTCAGTGGGCTGCTCTGCTGCCAGAAGCCTCACCACGACGGCATACAGGCGTCTTTGTTTTTAATGAGGTCATCCCGTTCTCAAGACAGACGATGATTATTTTTAAACTCCAGCATTAAAAATAAAATCTGTCACATTTCTGACAAGTTTTCTAGGACTGGAGCAATCTACTCCTTTCAAGAGCTTTTAAAAATAGACTCCCACACATTTATTACTCAAATCTGCAATCCAGCCCTCAAACACACTGGGCTGTTCGTCTCTATAGTAACTCCATTTTCCCTCGGAGCATCTCCTCTAGCTGCACAGAGGATTACCTTTGGAGGCCAAAGGTGTGGTGGTGGGGAGGCCCCGTTTTGGGATCTTGCTGGCAAAGCTTTCCTCACCCACCACCCCGAGCACTGTGAAACACTCCCTTGCATTTTGCTCCAGCTGCAATGCAGGGAAAGGTGTTGAGCACAGTTCACTCCTGAACGCCAGCCCCTGAGATGTGACAGTGGGCAGCTCTGGGCCCACTGCAACCCTCAGCTCCCCAGCACTGTGACATTTTTAGCAGGGGAAGCCTCCCCACCCAGGGAGCAGAAAGGAGCCACTAAGAGCTGCCAGAAGCTACGAAGAATTGCAAATGGCAAAGTACTTCCCAAATAAAAGCCAGCAACCTTGAAGAAGCATGCACTGATTTTAAAACATTATTAGTTCTACTCAGTCTTAGATGCCTGATGTTATTATAAGACTAACACAAAGGCTCAGTCCCACCCTAAGTGTCTGGCTACCCAGAAAAGATGTCACTTCAGTGACTATCAGCACTTCAGGTGCTTCTGCCTGGTCCCTGTTTTTGCTGGGATAATGCTGGGATAAAAAATAGCTCATTAAGGTGAACTTGAGTTGTAACTAAATTGCTAACTTTCAAATCCTTATTTTCTTCTACAGAAATCAGCTGTGTTAGCATCTAGCTGGGCAGCACACAAAGCACAAGGACTTGCAAGGACTCCAGGAATCAGGCTACACCCAGTATTCCAAGCATTCCAAATAAATGAGGGCTGGAAATAGATGATCTTTGAGGTCCCTCCCAACCCAAGCCATTCCTTGATTCTATGAAATACAGTTATACATTCAGTAGTAATATTAGATTCCTGTTACTCTAACAGATTAATGGAAGTATTGAAGTACACAATGTAACACCCCGCCAGCCCCAGCAAGCATCCCGGTACGTATCAGCCTACAGCTTGAGAGCTGCTTGCTCATTCTACCCATTTCTGAAAAAGCCCTGCATGTTCACAAGTCCTGCTCTGCACAGTGACAGTACTTTTCTATGCATTTCTTCTCCACACAGATTATTCAGCTTTGGAAACAGAAAACTACTAAGTTATTTGTGTGGAAAAGACTATCAGAAACCACTTGCAGGTTTTAGATCATTCCTAGAGATTATCAAACTGGCTCTGCTAGCAGGAGAGAGGCAGGAGGTCAGTCATACTCTCTTAATCACTCAAATGCAAAATTCCTGAGATAGTTCAAGGTTAAAAGTCAGGAAATGGGAGTTAGGGCTTCTCACAACATTAACTTGCCTGCCAGCCTGTATATCCTGCATGCTTTCCAGAACTGATTAAGCAGAGAAGATATAAAAGTGTAAGGTACAACTCTGAGAACAGTGCAGCACTACCAGACTTAAAGCATGCAAGAGTTTGAGTTTAACCATGCGAGTCATTCAAGCATCTTTGGTTTTAAACAGTTGAGGCTGGTTTTTCTTGTCTTTTTTTTCCCCCCCCAAAGGAGTTCGACTTCAGTTCTTCCCAGATCAGAAGCAGCCTTCCCACCTGCAAAGCCTGAATAGATTAATTAAAATCAAGTCAGGTCTCCCTTTCACTCAGAAGTTCGGCTGCTTTGGAAGAGAGGGACTCTTCACAGCAAGGGGTAAATTGTCTACCAAGCATCCAGACTAAGTAGTCCAACTAGTTTCTTGACATATTTTGGAGATTAGGAACTGGAAGGTTTGTTTCTGTTCTTGCAGCCTGCGCTCCTTCTCTGAAAGGCTGCCTACAGAGCGTGGGCAGCAACAGTTTACACGGGCAAGATGCCTCGAAGAGGAGTATAGGACACCCTTCCCTGCTCACCTCCAGCTTGTACAGCAGGGAGCCAATAGCTACTTTCTACAATAAATATATATACGTGAGACTTTGGCAACATGGAAAATACTGAACAATATACCTCAGCTTTCAGGAAGCTACTATGCCAGGGACGGCAGTGTGCACTCACATCTCAGTAGCGGCAGCAGAGCAGACACTGGGCTGCCCACTTGGAAGTGGTTTTTTGTTCACCCTGCAATCAGACACTGGCAGGCACTCAGAATTTTCACTTCATCCAGTACTATATGGCAATTAAAAACCTGAACTCTTCAAGCAGCAGCACACATTGCCCCATTTTTACCAGCATGTTCTATCCCTACTGAGGAAAAAAAAACACAGAATGATAATGAATGATTCCCGCTCCCTCACTTGATAGGGTCTTGGCAGCTCTGAAGTCCTGTCCAGACAGGTTCAGCTATGGATCCTATCAAGCCACAGGAGCCCCAAAGAGGTCAAGGGCAGTTAGAGGAGGCCTAGGACTCCTTTAATGTCTCCATGACCTCAGCACTGCCAGATTGGAGCCACAATATTTCTGTCTGCCTCTAAGAATCAGAGAGGGCTGGTCAGGATAGTTTTCGAGCAATGGAAAACACTTAAGAATAACAAACTTCTAATTGGAAAGCCATCCTGAATTCAATATACAGAACACAATAGTTAAGCATAAACACTGCCCTGGGAACTGCAATACATGCCATTCTGCTTAAAAAAGGCAAGCTGAAACTACTTCAACAGGCCCACACAAACAAGTCCTAGGAGCACTGCTGCAGAGCTTCCTGGGGTATTTCTTCAAGAAGATAGCTTTTAAGTTAAGAAAGTTACCAGTAACACAATTTATTATGTCAACATAGGAAAAGCACTGGTACAGCTAGACTTGAACTGGAAGAAGCCTCCTGGAAAAGCAGAACACTTCAACAACGCTAAGATCAAGATCGGAATATTGCCTACCATGTTACACATGGAGCATTCAAGCACTCTCAGTTTCCAAAATTTCTCATCCAAGAAGTAGCCATTCTCACACCTGCCCAGCCCACGAGCTTCAGGCACAAGCACAGCCTCAGACAGCATGATCACAACAGTATGACCCTGAAAACATCAGTGAAGCACTGATTCAACTGCTTTCACAAAGAAGCAGCTTGTTTTCAATCCAGATGTGCCCACACCCCCACCTCCTGCGATTCCAAAGCAGAAAGGGAGTCAGTGGCAGGAGCCAAAGCCCCCTCCCAGCCCTCTGCAGGCAGCCCCGTGGCTCTGCAGGTCCGAGCAAAGGACAGCCCTCAGACACGAATGCGTGGCAACTCAATTTTGTGCCATAGAAAACACAGTTACAGAGCATTTGGCCCTAGCATGCAGCAACTGCTAAAGCATGTAAGCAACCGGAATTCACAGTATCAGCTTTCCTATCTATTTCTGCTGTTGCTGGTGCTGATGCAATTCCTTCTTGATTCCTGTAAAGTCATACTGTTTTTAAGTAATAAGCAGAAATGTCGAAGAAGAGCAGATGTCTAACAGTACCATGGGAGAGTAAAGCTTCAGGGGATGAATAAGAAGCCTAAGATAAAAGCATCAGGGTAAGAATAGGTTTATCACCTTTTTCACCCAGGGGAACACGGGAACATTTACCAAGTAGTTATGCCTAGTAAGAAACAGAAAGAAACAACTCCAAGACACATTTACAGCCTGAATAGTACAAAGCCCAAAACACAGCTGTACTTCTACTGCACTGGAGTCAATACAAACCAACAGTTACTGAAGTTTACCCTGCTCATGTGAGAACAGCAAAAGTGAGATCTGCATTACCAAGTGAGCTGAATTGACTTACTCTTATAAAACATCATTAATTTTGAATGATCCATTATGTTTTGCCAACAGATCAGGACTGTGTTAAGGCAGAAGCTAGAACACTCCTTGCATTTGCCCTCTCCACCTCTCACCCCCCTTGAAAGCCTCCTCCCATCCCTCTGCCCCACGCTCCATGGGGCACAAGGAGGAAGAACGGAGTCCCGGTGCACAGGCCAGAGACCTGGGACAAGCAGCAGCAGGACAATGGCTTGGGTGCTGCCTATGTTCAAGACTCCTCAACAGTGCCACAGGTTTTTATATTGGTGTAGAAGACTGAGAAAGGAGACAGTAATCCTGAATTCAGTACAGCTTTCACTGTATTTTGAATTGCACCTTGTCTCCTGACTAGGATGAGCAGTCTACTCACATTCAACATTTAGAGTATTTGAAGACAAATCACAGAAGCAACATATGTTATTTTTTCAGAATTCAAGGGAAAACTCCTTATGAAAATTACATTTCCCCAAACCATTTCCAACTCAAATATTATTGCAGGGAGTATTATCCGAGGCTCTTTATGAGCACAACGTTATGGATTTAATCTGTATCAATTGTTCAAAGAGGATGGGAATAGAAAGGCTCAGCAGTTAAGTACAAGCAATAAACCAGACCGTGACAAATTGCAACCGGGTGCCAAAAATGCAAGGTGGCATCTTTAAAGTGTGTGTGCCTGTGCATGTGGGTGTTAAATTGTCATCTGTTTGGAATGGGAAACTGACACAGTTATTTTGCTGCAGAAATGAGAATGCTGCATGCTTTGGCCTAAAGCAATTAACCAAGTTTGTACCTAATGAAGTGTACACCAAATTTATTTATTTGCTTTTAAGTGCCTGGGCTCCACTTGGACTCCACAAAGCTACCCATGATCAAAGCTTCCTTTAGCTATTCCTCAGAAACGCACAGCTTTTCTTATCAGAAACTGAAGACAGCATAGGTGCTTCACCACAGCTGCTCACGCTCCATACTGTGGCTGTGCACTGAGCACATCCATGCTGCCACATAAGCACTTCACTGCCCATACAGCACTGCACAAAGCAGTGCCAGTGCCCTGTGTGTAACCGCAAGCTGTGCAGTAGGGGAAGTACACTGCCCGAAACTGAGATATACACTGGAGAGCAGGTACAACCTAACTGCACCCGAAACACAGGCAGCATCTATCAGGGGTTAATTTTCCTGTGCCATCTGGCTGCTCTGTAGTACTGCGGATACCTGTGGGATCGTGCAACCCAGTGTTATTTCCATTTCTTTTTATCTGCTGCATCTGACCTCCTGAAGGGAAGGCAGTGCCCCCACCACTTAACAGCGCTGACATCCAATTCCCACATTAATATTTTCTTTTTTAAAGGGAACATTTCTGCCTAGTGCTAGCTTCCTACTCTCATTACCAAGTTCCTGCCTGGTAACTGGCAGTTAACCAGCAGGAACAAGCCTACCTCCAGTGCCCTGAGCAGAGGCCACATTTGCAGTACCAGCTGAAAACAGAATTCTGAAGATCATTAGCACACATCCAAATTCCTACCACACATCAGGTCTCTAAAATGGAAAGTCTGATAACTGAGAAAACATTTCTGACCGAACGTTGTAGGAGAAGCATTTATAAACAAGTCATCTAAGACAACAGCAAACACCTCAATTCCTTTAATGGAAAATAAGCAGCACAGAAGTTCACATAACCAGAAGACGTTACTATTCTATCCCGTAGAGAAAACAAACTGAGTTCAAGTATCTGCTCCCAAAGTTACAGCAGCCTCAGTTCTGGAAACGCCACAGTCACAGTCAGGCTGCAATGGAACTACGGTTCCTTCAGGAATGCAGCATTCATCACTTCATAGCACGTATTCATAGTAATAAGTGTCAATTTCTTTTTTGTACTACAGGAATTGTTTTGCTGTACTGTGAAGCTATGTACTTTTCTGGGATGTGCTTCAGGATTAAATACAACAAAAAAGCATTTCAGAAAAGAATCAGTTTGTTCTTAGGCAATGCAATTTATTTAACCAGGCACCCCATGTGACTGTACAAGAACACATGCTGGTAGGGGGAGGGAGGGAGAATCTACAGCACACATACACGGACAACTGAGCCAGGCAAACAGTTGCTGCCACAAAAAGCAGCTCTTCCACCTTCCAACCCGCACACCCTGCCCTTGGCTCCAGTTCCTTCCCGCAGCTCTGCCCTCCCCATCATACCCCCAGGCCCTCCCACAAGTTGCTCTCAGTCAGTAACACAGCAGAGTACCCACATTTTAACGAGAGCCAATTCACCCCTGAGTTACTGGGGCTCTCAGCAGTCAGCTGCACACCAGGAACAGCGAAGGCCCTAGGGAAGAGAGTGCAGCCCTTGCTGCTGGTGAGGAGCTGTCTGGCTGCTCACCAGGACACTGGGAACCCAGCTCTTGTATGTGCTTCATCTGCCACAGCATCATAATTAAAGTTGGTCCTCCCGAGTGGCCCATCTACCGCAGCTGCCAGACTCTGCCTCACAAATGCCTCTGCACTCATTATTACTTATAAGCAAAGAGCACAGAAGTTGTCAGCTCTAGCAGCAGGTCCCCCAGATCTCTGGACACCAGTAGGAGCTGGCTGTGCTGCGGGGACAGCTGTGCTCCCAGCAGTGACATGCTGCAGGACACGAGGAGCTGTCTTGTTGCAGCCCTGGGCAGCCAAGCAGCCCACTGCACACGGCTGGCAAAGAACACACTTGCTGGCTGCACCTTTTCATCTCGATAAGGATTTTCAAGGTCATGTATGCTTCCCTCCTGGCTCCGGTAAAATCTCAGGCATGCAGCCTGCAGCTGCAGCACGTTCCCACCCCGCATGTCTCCTAGGTACCAGCACAACCTGTCACATTCCTCCACACTAGCACACCCTGCCTTGTCAGCTGGCTCCCTGGGCTCAGAAACACCTTTCTAACCGTATCCCTTTCTCCTGAGAGTGAGTGGCTGGAGCACCCTGCTGCAGGGCTGGAAGCGGTGTGGAGGGTGCCAGCCCAGGAGCCCCCTCTGCCCAGCACTCATCCCTGCACACACAGCAGGACTGCAGGCCCTCACTGCACCAGGCAGGATTCCTAGGTAACTCCCAATAAAGCCCTATGTGCTGCCCGCTCACAGGGCGAGCTAATTATACAAGCTGTTAGGCATGTATGCATGCACCACAGTGCTCTGAGTCATTAGAGCACGGGATTTATACTTCACTGCACGCATCTTGCTCTTTGTGACCATGTGCCTAGATACAGCCAGAACGAACACAACTATCTGGAATGTCTGCAGCTCGCCAGCCAGCCTATCTGAATGCAAAGCTGGACCGCCCCAGAGCCTGACTGGCTGCATGTGACCCGGCTGCACATCCAGCTTTCTCAGTGCTGTTTAGAACCCCTATTCCCTTTCCCCCCCCGCCATTCGAGAACAGAGTGCAGTGCAATGTTTAAGTCATGTTCTTTCCTTGTGACTTGAGTGCTGGGGAAAGCCAGGCAATGTGGGAGATCCCAGAAACGAACACGGGAAGCCCCCCCTCTGTGGGCTCACTGACCCGTTCCTATGGCAGCAGACGCTCCTCAGCTGATGGCAATCCCCCCCATTCAAAGGCACTGGATGCCCAATGCCACGGCATGCCAGCCTCAGCAGGCATGTTTCTGCCCTTCAGTCACTTGGCTTTCATTTACAGGAGCCTGATTTGGTCCCCAGTGCCCAGGACAGCAGCCTGCAGCACTACGTCCCCCCAGTGCAGGGTCTGGTCTGCAGGGCAGATGCCCACTCCCACTTCCAGCTAATTGCCACAGTCAGTTGGAAGCAGCATAGAGTAGGACTGTGTGTGCTCAGCACTTCGGTTTGGTTCTCATTTTACTCCTGTGCTCATTAACAAAGCATCAGGATGTATTCTATGTAAAAACAAATGGCAATAGCTATGTTTTCCGTGGATTAAATGTTGTTTCTGGCATTTCTTATCTTTAAAAGAACTTCTGCTAAGGATCTCACTTCACCTTCTCAGATCTCCAAGCATCTGACATTACCTCTAAACAAGCTCTATCCCCCTCATCCAGTCTGCCTCACCCCCACAGCATGGCTCCATCCTACGGACATCCCTTTCCTAAGGGATCATACCCCTACTCCTCATGCTATACTCACACACAGGACTTCTCCCTGGGCCACCAGGAGCAGCCCATACAGCAGTGGCAGGGCTCCCTGCGCGAGCTCACAGCTCAGCCCAGACCTTCAGCACCATAGTGAGTTGCAACTCCCATGCCAGTTATTTTTTCAGCATTTACTTCCAACGCGTCACCCAAACACTGACCTACACCATCAGTGCATACTTATCTTACGTATACATTAATAACCTTCAATCAATGCAGCTAAAAGAATTATCATTCTTAGACCAGGTAGTCTACAAAGACCAAGCTGAAATCCTCCAGCAAATCAAATACTCCTGCTAACCTTGCCTTGCATATCTAAGCAAACCTAAACTGATTCAGAGAACCAAAATCAGTGATGAATGCATTGAACTATTAAAAACACAGACCTTACCGGCAGAGGTCTTTGAGCACTCCTCCTTTCTTCCATTACTCGTGTCCTTCATTCAGTGTCCTTCTAATAATTGCCAAATCAATGGCAGAAACACGTGCTTCTACCATTCCACACCCAAGAAGACAAAGGACGGTGATATTGCAGAGACTGCAGTGCCCAGGATGAATGAAGTCACTCTGAAATCTTAACAACTTTTTTCCTCTGAACTGCTTTGCTGAGTTCCCAAGCAGCAGCACTGAGTCCGGCCAACATGCAGAACAGTGCCCTCCAGATCTGCACGCAGCAGATCCAGGAAGGACATCCAGAAAGAAGCCAGCATCCCGTTAGGTGTCACCTTCACAGTGTCACAGCAGATGGAATTACAGCCCACAGCGCAGCACTAAGAAAGCATCCATCTCTGATATTGAAGCCGTCTGCTCTGAAAGGCAAACCAGAAGCGACACTGCTGCTGTGGTGCCAGCTCAGCGCTCCTGCACCGAGGCAGGGTTTCCCAAGGAAGCACACTGCAGGAAGGCTGCTACCGCCAGTAGGTCACTGCTGCAGGGCCAGCTCCATGCCACCTCGGTTACTGTAGCAGCAGAAACGGAGCCCTGAAGGCACAGAGCAGAGTTGGGGCACAGCAGGGCGAGGGACCCACACCTCCCAGGGCCCAGTAGTAGAGGGGCAGGAGGCCACCATGCCCCACAGCCATGACAGGCCCTGGGACAAAGCTGTTCAGCCCTTCCACCAACAAGTAAGTGCACAATTGGCCAGCACATTGTAAGCTATGGTCTGCTGCACTCTCAAGAGAATCCAGAGGCAACCACTTACCACTGTCAAGATAGAAGGAAAAGAATCTAATCCACATCCCATCCAGCCTCTATCTTTACTCAACAGAATCATGCAGACAACAAGTCTAGCAAGTGAGATCAGGGCCTAACAGAAAGATGTCAGGAGTAAAACAAGCAGCAGTGCTCACTATAAAAAAGTGAGATTTGTTAATAAATTAATGCCTTCTATTCTTCCTCACTAACACACAATAAAAATATTCTCAGAAAAATAGCACGTAGAGCCTCACAGCAACAAGAAGTGCTGCATTTCTTCACATATCAGCCGTTCCCCTACCTGCACCCAAACCACTGGACATACTAAGTGCCCACCTTGTGAAGTCAACAAGTCACCCCTTAGGATTCAGTCTCAGAAGGACCAGATTTGTTTACCACAGTTTTGTCCTTTTTTTAAAGCTAAATAAAGGACTTCATGCTCTCCAAGTACAGAGTGCTGCATGTCGGTCCCCTGCGTGTCCAGCCACCAGCTCGGGTGCAGTGATGCTCTGACACGGCAGCCGGTAACGAATTCTCAGTGCTCATTGTAAATGCAACAACTTTCCAGTTACCTAGAAACCTTATTTCAAATCAACACAAGTTCAGCTTTGTACAGCAGAGCCTCCAGGCACCAAAGGGACATCACCTCTGCTGTCTGCCTCCTTGCTCACAACATGAGACAGCGAGGGGAACTTCTCTGAGCACCAAGAGAACCTACCTGTGACTGGCTAAGAAAACAAGTAAACAGGACTAAAAGGGCAATTTGCTACAGCTGTGCAAGCCAGAAAAAATGAATACATAGTCCTCAGTGATTTGAGTGCATCGCCCTGTCTTCTTGTTCAGTTGAATCAAGGCATCCCAGAAGCACGCTGCAAGAGAACAGGAGCAGTAAAGCTAAATTAGACAATACAGCTTTCAAGAATTAAACTCAGTGGGGAGGAAAGAACACGGGAACTCTGCTAGCTTTTCCCATCCAACACAGATGCATTTTATATTCTTTCCAACACAGAACTAAAGAGCAAAGGAGAAAGGGCTCAAACATCAAAGCAATTCCAAGGTGAGCCGTGAGAACTCCAGGAAAGGGTGCAGTAAGCAACACACAAGAAGCACATGCGGAGCCCTGGAGCTGCCTGCAGCACTGGAACATGTGCCTCCGTTTTTATGCACAGGATATCAAAGTTTAGACCATCATATTTGTCATTAAAATCAGTTGAGAAAAACATCTTAACAAGTTTCCATGCCTTTCTTAGCATGTTAAGGTCCATAATGCTTCTTACAGTTCTCTGCTTCACGTGTTTTGTTCAAGGCTTACTGATTATCCTAATAAAATAACACACAAAAGCACACCAAAAAACCCTCTTAATCGAGTGAAAATTAGAGCATCGGATCTATTACACCACTCAGCCTTTCACCTCAGCTGGAGGAGCATTAGAGCCTTTGGACATCTCATTTCAATGAGAAGGTTATTTAGTTCTAGAGAGTTTGCAGTAAAGTATTTAATCGCTGAAGGATTTGCAAATGACACATGAATATGCATGCAGCACTTCTCACCATGATATAAATCCTATTGTATATTTATGAATGGATTGCTTTGCCTCTAGCATCTACATGTATATAAACACAGGTTTTATTCTCCAATCCCACCCTCCCTTCTTTTTAAGGAGGTGCTTGAACACATTTGCATTTTTTGAAATCTATTACCTACAATGCTTTTCTTGCCCCCCCTTTAAAAAAAAAAGCTCTGTACATCTCCTCCTTCCACAAGGCAAAACACAGACTGCATGAAAGGCTTTAAACACCCTTTAAGCTAAGATATGGTGGTACACAACTTGAGAGAGAAAACAGGAACGACAACAGCCAGAGAGAGGGGGAAAAAGTATTCAGAACATCTGAGTAGGGAATAAAGGCGCGAAGTGACAGGTCAATAGCTTGCTTTTGATTGCAGAAATTCTAGCTGAAGGGAAGTAAATCCTCCACGGGCATCTAGGAAGCCACGGAAATACTAAATGCAAAAACCTTGTGCCACTGATGGAGCTCCATTATTCCTTTTGTCAGGCACCTGGGCTGCTCACTAAGCAGCATTACAGCCTGTGTTGGTACAGGGGGTGTTGGCACACACCTGCCTAACCACTGCAGAGAAGTAATTTCAGCAACGCCTTTAAAGATACTTGTCGGAATTATTTAATTTAGGTTATTTCATTGCAAATCTATTCTGTAATAAACCTGTTGGCAAAGAAGCACTTGCCAACATACAGCACTCCATCAGAACCAAGTGTCACAGCAGACTTCAGAGCAGAATGATTACAGGTGTGAATTACCACCACTTGCACCATTTTCATTCCTCTTAATACACAGCAAAACTCTTAGCATTGAGAAGCTAAGTGCCCCAGCTGCCCTCCTCCTTCAAGGCCTTGGTGTCACTTGACTCTGCATGGGAAACAGAAGCAGCCCCCAGGTTACAGACCCCTTCTGTAAAGGAGAGTCCCACTGCAGGGAGCAGAAGGGCTGATGCAGCAGCTGTAGGAGCACAACAGAACGTGATCAATACATGACAAGTTCCTTCTGCTCCCAAATAATCACTGCCTTGTTCACACATCTAAACCAGGCTGCCAACTGCAATACACTCAGCTTAAGTCACACCTTGCTCTGGTAATAAGAACAGAGGAAAAGATCCTCAGGAAGAAAGAATTGTAAAGAGTGCCCTGAATCCAAAACCACAGTAACTATGTCTGGAACAAGGACGGCCAGCCCACCTAAGTTACTGAAGATGCAACAATACTACCACAACTACAGGAGGACTACTGTCCAAAGCTGCAGCAGCCTGTCCCAGGGAAGCAAGACAGAATGCACCAGGATGCAGTCAGGGTATTAGCTACAGCCTACTGGACAAATAGAGAGTAAAGATGAGAAAATTCAACAAAGAGCATTTGTTCTAGGGATAAGAGTGGCATTTACAAAAGAAGTGTGAAAGCAAGCCTGAATGAAAGATGTCACTAAGTGTGAGCTGCTCAGCTGCAAATCAATCTCAGCAAACAGCTTTCACATGTGCAACTCTCCTGCAAATGATAAAGGCAGATTCCTAAGCCATATATCCCTCCCTACCATCCCACACATTCTTGCTGTAAAAGTGAAGGGAAGCTTAAAGAGAGGAAGGGAAAAGTAATGCCCAAGTGTTTCTCTGATCTTACATGTCTTAAGTGTTCGGGTTCAGATCATGCCTCTCTTAGCATCGAGCAATGAAAGACCATGACCATAAGCAGATACCTTCTACGTTTAATTATTAGAGAGCCAGCTGCATGAGGAACTAGCAGTGCTATCAGATCTTCCCTGAAGAATTAACAGATGGCCTAAGACAACACATTTACCTTTACTCAGAATTACAGACTGTTTCAGCTGCCCACGTAGCAAACCATCATCGCAATAACCAAGCTGAGAGCTGCACAGTCTATTGCAGAGCACACCGGGTGCAGCTGCTCTTCAGAAGTACATGGCAAATAAAGTAGCAGAATGTTAAGATTGAAGATTGCAGAAGGTTCTTTAAAAGACAGAAGACATTGGGAAGGGCTGTTAAGGATTAAGCCCTAAAACTGACTTCCCACCCTTTAGTCAGAAATGCTGCACCACAAACACACACTTACCGGGACGCCTTCTCAGATCTGATGCTGTCTCTCACCAAGACAGCACAGAAAGAGCACCCCGTGCAATAAATAGGTGACACTGGGACAGTGACACTGTCAGGACACTCCCAGTGACACTGGGAGCCTCAGCTTTGCTGCTCTACCCACCTGCTATCAATCTATCAGCAATCAAACGCTGGGACAAAGGAGGGGAGCAGCAGATGAAGACAGCACAAAACAGCAGAGGAGAAACAATGACAAAGATACAGGAGAGCTCAGAGCCTGAACGTTACTTACCAGAAGTCAAGGAGGCTTCGAGCCCTAACGGCAGCTTTTTTTTTTTGTTATTGCTCACATCTTTGCAGTATCACATTTCTGGTCCAGCTTCACAGACTGAAGGAACTGCAGTTTATTAGGCATTATGAGAGACTTCAGAGAAAGAGCAGAAAGAGGAGGGTTAGGCTCCACTCACAGCACGAAAGGAAGGCTGTTCTAACATTCAGAGCAGTGGGTTAGAGGAAAGCTATGAGAAGCTGAGAAGACACAGATCACAAATCACACAGAACTAAAATAGGGGAACGACATCCATAATATCTGGAAAGGCATCACATGTTTTACAGAGTAGGTTCAAGATAAATTCCGAAGTTCCTATATTCAAAGTTTAAAAGCAAAAAAATAAGAAGTCTAAAGCATCTTGTAAGAGCTTAGTGTCACAGAAAGCAACAGGACACAGCTAACAGCCACGACACTGCCCCTCCCTGCACACAGGTTAACATGCAGACAGAATGACGCTCGTGGAGAAAACGCAGGACTGAAAGACCTCCTCAGTGACAAATCTGTGTTTCTAGCTTGCTGGAAAACCTCCTTATGGAGAGCCACCTGTTAAGCAGCCCTAAGCACTCTGCATAAGCTTCCACATAAGAATTAAAAAGTCAGTGTCCTTCCAAGGCAACAGATCATTTTACCTTTGCTGCCTAGATCTTCTGTGGTGCGAAATACAGCTGACATCAGAAAGGACAAACAGCATGCCTGGCTCACTGCCCTGCTGACCGAGCAGCTATTTGGGGCAGCTGGATGTGGAGAGCTTTGAGGAATTTCGGAAGAAATCTGAAGAAGTGGATGAAGTGACAGATGAGGTAAAGAGAAACGAGACTCCTAAACACGCCGACCAGCATACTGGGCAGAGGGATAACCCCCCGTCCTCCGCAGGGTGAACACGTGCTGCTAATCAAATACACCTGAGCATCACCATTAGCACCTTCCAACTAAACTTTTGTACAGAGTGCTGGTTTCATTTTCAGTTTAACCACCACAAAACTCCACACTATGAAAGTGTTATTCATTGTGAGACTACTTCTTTTTTTAAGTGACAGCCTCATCTGGAATACTACATACAGTGCCGACCATCCCAAAGTAGGCAAGCCATACAATTTTATCTTTGAAAGGCTTCCTTCAGTTCTCCCTCTCTGCTCTGCAGGAACTCATTCAGAACAACAGCAAGCCACAAAGCTTCATGGTTCCCTGCAGCATCACTCCAGCAATCCTAGGCTGCACCTGGAGAAGCACTACCAACACAGAAGCAGCTGCCAGCAGTATCTTCCTGGAAAGGAGGGTCTCTGGATAGCTGAGACAGTTTTCCCAACAAAACAGCTCAAGTCCTATGTAGCCACCAGAAGACTGTGCTAACAGATGTCAAGGAACCAAAGCGGCACCACTGTGAACAAAGGCTAGAATGCAGCAGCCAGAGCCTGCCCGAACAGCAGCCACCCAGCAGCTGTTAAAGAGTGAGAGCAGCATCACTTCTAAAGCACAGACCGTACCCTTCGTGCACTGCTGAAGCAGCGCTCTCAAGATGCTCTTCTAGATCAGTGACACAAGATGCAGAAGCACAATACACGCACGTGCCTTTAGAAATCCTAATAGGCTCAAAATGAATCTTCAGAACCACAAACTCAAAATTTGCTGAAGACTTCCCCCTGCACTGACCTGCAGTGAGGCAAGCAGCGGTTCCAGCTTTAGAGCACCAAAATTCTCCCAAACACGGAACAGATATGAATGACTGCCTCCTGCAAATCAATACTGTTTATTGGGTACTTTAAATCAATAATGCTTTCCTCCACAGAGTAAATTCTCCTGAAACGGCGATTAGACATTTTAGGAGAACTAAGCAGTTCCATTAAACAATACCATTAGTCCTGAAACATCAGCTTGACATCTCAGCCAGAAAGCACTTCATCAGAACTAATTAATCCCCACAGCACCTCCATGAGATTGAGAGCACCATTCATCTGTTTTCAAATGTGCTGGGCATTTCTGTTACAGAACACAGAGGTGAGGTGGAAGTCATAAGTACCAGAACAAACAGAGCAAGCCAAGCCAGCAGAACACATCCAAGAGCATGAGAAAGCTGGAGAACACTGACAGCTGTAAGACTTGGCTTCTCTGTGTCTTCCTGCTGCAGACCAAACCTCCTGTGCATACCCAGAGTGTCTTCCAGATGTCACTTGACTGGATGAATGGCAGTGAAAAATGGTTACTATTCTACTGGGAGCAGTTTTGTCTGTTGTTTGTTCAGCCAATTATCTATGCATGCAGCTTGAATGTGGGGGGGAGCAGTAACCTCAGGCTCTGTGAATGCAAACTCCGGGTTTTATTGGAGCAGTTAAAGCTAAGTTTTCATTACCACAAGCTAAGCACACAACCCTACTGAACAGGCATCATGAATGGCAAGCAGCCAGTAGAGAAGGTATTTCCCTCTGAGGAAGTGGCCCATCTACACAGCTCCGGACACATGCACGTGGCAGCAGCAGCCCACACACCCCAGCCCCTGCCATCCACCAGCCCTTGGCTACTCGCTCAGCTGCCAGGTGCTCTGCTGGTGGCACCAGCAGGGCACCCAGGCTGAGGCAGCCAGCCACAACACTGAGGAATGAGAGCAGGACTTTCCCCTAACACATCCACAATCTCTCCCCCTCTATGACAAGGGCATGCAATTCTCCCAGATCTGACACAGCCAGGTGCCACACCAAGCCCAGGACAGCCCAGCCCTGGCACAGAGCACCACCAGAAGCACCTTCGTACCGCAGGCAGCACCACTCCCTCTGCTCAGCATGCGAGCATGGTGCCTCAGCACCTCACTGTCACCTGCTGGAACAGAGGACACAATCAATCATCTACCAACGGACTCCTCAGTCACTGTGATGAGAGTCCAGCACATCAGCCACAGAACCGCCCCCCGCTGCTGCCAGCACAGATTGCTTTGTCTTCAGGGTGTTCCATTAACAGTTATTTTTTTGGACCAAACTTCCTGGGTCTTTCAGTGTATTTTCTTGCACAACCTAGAAGAATTCAAATCAGATTCAGACACCATTAAGTTTGTCACCAGCTCCTCTTTCCACAGCTGCACTGTGAAGAAAGTGTCAGTGACAGCTTCAGGACACTCTGTGCCTCATGGCAGCGTTCACTGCTACAGAACGTGCCCTACCTGCAGAACTCAGTCAGAAGCTGCAGGCAGAGCCAGCACCCCCAGCTCTGGGCACAGCCTGCCCAGGTCACAGCTGCCAACACATCTTTGCAGCGCTCCCGGGCTGAGCACAGCCACCACAACCTCCTGCCTGGCCCCACCTGTGCCAGCACAGCTCCCGCACTGCCACACAGGACCCAGATCAGCTGTTTCTGTTAAACAAATCCAGACAATGAGACATTTACCAGCCAGAGCACATTCTGGATCGGGCTTCCCGCATGGCTACAGAATTCCATTCCGACAGCAGCAGCTCCAGCTGTCCCAGTCAGCAGTGCCACCGAGCCCCAGCCCAGCAGCACAGGGACAGCCACCCACACATTCACCATCCTCACATCTTCATGACTTACAAGCTGGTTCTGAGTACAGCTACTTTGCTGTGAAAACAGATGACCTGCACAGAGGGAAGCTGCTGATCCCCTTGTCAAGTGAGCTGCAGTCAGAGGCAGCTTCACAACTTCACAAACTGGCAGCCCTTCTGATGCACAATTAAAGGCCTCCCTGCAAGAAAAGGAACCTTGCAGAACAGAAGATGAAGCTCGACCTAAACTATGGAGACCCAGCAGTGGATGTGAGCACATCGAGGGGCAGGTGCTGCATTTCTGCAGTGGTGACAGTGGGTCACCTCTGCTGGTACATTTACAAGCACAGCATACAGGCTCTTGTTCATTGCTGGTGAAAATGCACAGCTACTGGTGGTGACTGCGTTGGAAAATTGTATTTCATAGCTGAAAATTTGCTCTATCAAACAGCATTCTTGTGCTCTTGGTATCTGCTGTAGTTTCCATGGAAATAAACAGGAGGCACTACTTTCAGAGCAACCTATGCATTAGCACTTATATTAACTTCCACTTACTGTGGGGGGGAAAAATCCTAAGAACAGCACAAATCCTACACATTGAGACACCTGCTCCCAAAGACAGCATTTGAAGTGATTACAAAGACCGCATTTCTGTCACTCAGCTGCGTGCTCACAGAAAATGGCTTTTTACAGACACACGTGGAACTGCCTGCTCTTCATAACAGAAGAGTCAGCTATTCTGGGGAGCGTAAACATGAGAAAGATGCAGACCCACATACACCTGACGGGGCTTTAGGGCAGCTAGCACTAACAAGACGTAACAGCCTGCGAGCCAGCAGCGCGCCGTGGTGCTGCTGGTGATAAAGAGCTACAGAAAAGAACTGCTCCGGCCTCAGGATTTGGTCTTCTCCTGACACCGATTTCCACCTGCAGAAAAGCACAGCTCCTTTCCTTCTCAGTGCTTTTGATTGCTCACCCTTCAAGTCTTTTTATTCTTGAGAATTCCTACATTAAAAGTAGCTAAATTTAGCTTTATTCCAATGATTACAGTTATGTTAATAGGCGAATAATCTAAGTAGTTGGGTACTTACATATGAAGTTTCGGCAAGATGCTCACGCTTGATTCTTTAATACAGCAAGTCTGGAGATCAAGTGTGCAGAGCAGACTGGGTGTGAGAAGCTCCAAGAGCAGGACAACAGAAGAAACACAGCACACTGCAGCACCTCACAGAGCCTGGCAGGGAGGCTTAAGGGGGGCACAGTGAGATGATTATGTTCTATATATAACATGTTAGCTGGTCTTCATCAAGATCCTCGGGCTCAATAAGCCCAGCATATTCACAAGTAAACAGGTGGCACTAGCTTTAGGAGCACAAAGTATGCTACATGTGACAACACATACACTGACATACATTGGCCCCGTACTGGCAAATCTCTCCCTTGCTTGTCTTTACCAGAGCTCTGCTTTGTAGGTTCAGAGTGGAAGAAGTCTCTATATGGAACATGAAGGTGTCTCAGAGAGTAACCGCAGAATCTGAGCTTCTTTTAGTAAGCGTCTCCAACCCGCACATCACCGAGAGCCTTTGAAAAATGAAGGCACCAACCGAGGCACTGCTGGCTCCCAGAAGTGCAAACACCTTCTGCGGTTCAGCAGCTTCCCCAAGCCGACTTGAGCAGCGTTCTGGGTTTGCCATCTTTCACTCTCAACACAAGCCCAGTGACTGGGACGAAGCGAGGTCAGCCAGCTCCATCTACAACACGTACACCAACAGACCGGGAGCATGAGAACACAAGATCTGGAGAACGGGACACGTTTAGCAGGCACCTTCAGGAAGCTTCAGGGTGGGAAATCCTCTTCCAAGACAGACTGGGGGCAGATCAAAGGTTCCCCTACACACCATACAGAACCCAAGGACAGTGCACACACACACTGGTATCCAGATACCTGTCTCTAACCCCGATGTCTGACGAATGCAAAAGCCTCATTGAGGCACTGTGTTGGTGCAATTCCTGCTCATAAATATCACTGCGAGTCACACAGCAGCTGGGCTGATGTTTCTGAGACACACTCTTAGCTCTGATTTGCTAACCAGCACAGCAGCTCACAGAGCAGGTGCATCCCCTGCGTTAAGGAAGCAGCTGGGACAGCACTCTGATACGCTTTACCACATGCTGGCGGATGCCTGGAAAATCACGCTTACTTCTAGAACTAGGAATAACAAACTGATTTTTCTCCCAGCTCAGTAAGGCTGGGTCACCTGTCACACTGCATCCACGTCCTGAATTACCTAACTCAGGACAAACTTACAACTAAAATAAAATTCAGTTATTTCTGCATCCTTTTATATAGAGAAAAAAAAGATCTTTTTTCCATCTGGCCACTAGAAGCACCTCGCAGCTTTTTAACCCAAAACCTTGCCTACAGGATACCCAATTCCTCTGTTACACTGTAGCACAGGTACAGTAATGGCTGCATTACAAAGCGGCCCCAGCCAAACTGTCAGAGCAACACTCAGGTCAGTAGTGCAGGACAGTGACTCGCCCCGGGTCACGGTGACTTCGTACCACTGGAAGTGCAACAGCCCCTCTTACCAACAGCCCAACCAACAGCCCATCTGAAGAACTGGCGTAGTGAGCTACAGGAGAGCAGGCAAACCTGCAGAGATCACAGTGCCAACCCAAGTGCAAACCCGACACCAGCTGCTATCGCAAAAACAATGGGCAAGCCTGTGCCCTGAAGCTAGATGGTATCCCTGCTCATGGCTTTTTCCACTAAATTAAGCTGGAATGAAAGACTTAGGAAGATTTAAAACCTGCATGCCCTTTCTTTAGCCACCAGTTGCTGCTCACTGAATAAACCGCCCAGGTATTCTAAGGGCACAGTCACACTGAGATCTCACCATTGCGAGGAAATGGGGTTCAGAATGAGCCTTCAAATGTAAATCTTGCCCCACTTCCCTGAAGTCTGCAGTTTTACAATCACACTTCCCAGTATCTATTGCTTCTTCCTGGATCAAAGACAGCATACATAAGCAGACCACGGTGAGCACTGCAGCAAACACACACACACAACCACCTCTCAGCTGCAGCTACTTCACACACAACTTCCAGGCAGAGAAATACTGAACATACACTGTCAGATGCACAGTACCTAAAGCCAGCCTCACTACCGCAAGGACAGCTATGTCTGAGCTGCTCAGAAACTCCCATCACCTGGTGTCCACAGAGAGCTGTCATCAGCTGAAAGAGAAACTTTTTCTTGCAAGTACAGCAGACTATGTCTCAAACTCATTCAAACACGTGGCCCCCCAGGTGATAGGTAAGTGTTTTAAGTTGTTCAGTGGTGGACCAATGAGCTTTTCCAACCTTGCTGGTGTACTGAGGCAGGAGGAGTGCCCAACAGCCTGCGTTCCTGGTCACACTGCTGGAAGATGACTCAGAAGCAAAGCTCGTCAGGGCCATGTGTATTCAGGTGCATTACTATGTGCACAACAAACACGTCATGTGATAGGGCCTGTTGGTGGCGAATGCTCTCATTTAACAGCAGTGAGCAGTCAGCCCTGCGTGGATAAGGCAGCCTTCAGCTGCTTCTGTCTCTGACTCACAATCACAGACACATCAGAAATGCAATAAGCTACCATCAGTCCTAACACTTCTCACTTATCTTCACCAAAAATAAAGATGCTAAGAAAGTATCCCCATTTTAAGCTTATATCAACTTCTACCAAGGTTAAAAGCCACACTGTGGCACAAACATGCTCTCTCAACTCTTTCAATCACTTCACTGAAACACTGGCTTAAAGCATGTTCCAAACCTTCAGCAATCCAACAGGTTACACGTTTGTCACCGGGATACACAAGGATTATTCCTGGAATGCAGAACACTCCTTGAAATCCTTTAAAACTGCACAACTCACTTCCTCCCAACATAAGCTAAGCTACGTGGCACTGGGATAAGGCACAGGACTGGCATCCCACGTGGGATCGCCCAGCGGGAGCCCCTCAAAGAGCGGGGGCTGAGCAGGAGGAGACGAAAACCAGTGGGGTGCAGGGAATACTTTAAGACGCGGGGGGAAGTCTGTAAGGTGCGCCCACAGCACACGTTCACCACGCTCAGTGGTTGGGATTTGCAGCTCATCGAGATGGATGTCTGAGTTGTGTGCCTGGGATTCCCGACACGGAACCGCGCTGCGCAGCACATGAGGCGGGAAGCGTGGGGCCGCCGGGCTCCCGCAGCGCCCCAACGCTCGGAGCTCCCGCACAGCACCGCTCTCCCCGCGCCTGCTCGCAGCGGCTGCCCGGCACGTCGCCGGGACAAAGAGCTGCTGGGACACGGCCCGAGCGCGGGGCGGCCCGCTTCGTTCCCCTCGCTCTTCAAAGTGAACAACGCCGGGAAAGAACCCATCAGGAACCCAGAGAGCCGAGCGGAGCGCCCCGGGAGGCAGCGACCCGCGCGTCCCACCGCCCCCCGCGCCGAGTTGAACTCAGAGGGCCGCGGCACCACCCGACCCGCGCCCTCTGCACAGGGCGCGTCGCTCCGTCCGAGCTCCGTGCGGCAGCTGCTCACGGCCGCGCACCGAGGCGGGACGCGCCGCAGGTACGGCCGCTCTAGGGCCGAAGGGGGGTGGCAGCGCCGCAGGTGAGGGCGGGCCCGGCCCGCGGCGGAACAGCGCAAAGAGGCCGGGCCGAGCGCCGAGCCCCGCAGCGCGGCCGTTCCCCGGGCAGAGGGCCGTCCCCGCCCCCCCACTGCCCACCTGTCGCGAGGGTCGATCCAGCTGGTAGTGCGGCTGCCGTGGTCGATGTAGTACACCTTCCCGTCGTAGTCCCGCGCCTCCTCCCAGCCCGCGGGCAGCGGCAGCTCTTTCCGCGGCATCGTTCCCAGCGCCGGCCGCGCCGCCCCATGCAGCGCCCCGCTCCACGGCGGGGGCCGACCCCGGGATAGGGCCGGGCCGGGCGGGCGGCGAAGAGCAGTGCGGAGCGGGGCCGCACCGGCCCAGCCGCGCAGAGAAGCGCCCCGGGCGGCGGCAGCTCCTCACATGCCGGCCCCGCGGCGGGGGCGGGGCCTGGCGGGAGGGCGGAACCTAGAGGGGCGGGGCCGGGCGGGAGAGCCCTCGGAACGCGCTGCGGCGGGACCCGGCCCCTCACGTCCTCGCTCCCGCGCCGCTCCGCCGCCTCGGGCCGCCCCCGCGCCCCCGGCCGGGAACACCG